>JAMQGT020014076.1:0-12624 GCA_024447675.2 Pterophyllum scalare
ACAGGTGGATTCTATTTATCATCATCAGTCATTTGGGACAACATTGGATCATTCAGAGATCCTCACTGAACTTCTGGAGTGAGTTTGCTGCACTAAAAGTAAAGGGGCCGAATAATATTGCACACCCCACTTTTCAGTTTTTTATTTGTTAAAAAAGTTTGACACATCCAATAAATTTCATTCCACTTCACGAGTGTGTCCCACTTGTTGTTGATTCTTCATAAAAAATTAAAATTTTATATCTTTATGTTTGAAGCCTGAAATGTGGCAAAAGGTTGAAAAGTTCAAGGGGGCCGAATACTTTCACAAGGCAGTGTAGCTCTCAGACTGCTGACTTGTGGTTCCTAGGATAAAAGAATGGGAAGCAGAGGCAGAAACTTAAGCTTTCAGGCCCCTTTTTTGTGGAACCAGCTCCCAGTTTGGAATTGGGAGACAGACACCCTCTCTATTCTTAAGATTAAACGTAAAACCTACCATTTGATCGAGCTTATCGTTAGCACTGGATCAAGTGACCCTGAACCCTCCCTTAGTCATGCTGCCGTGGTTCCCATGATGCACTATTTATTCACCTCTTTTTAAATGATAAATGGATTAGTTCTTCTATAGCACTTTTCTACTCTAATTGAGCACTCGAAGAGCTGATACAACACATTTACATTCACCCATTCATACAAGCACTTCCATGTGTATCTAAGCTAAGTGCTTTTACTGTCTAACATTCACACACATTCATACTCCAACGTTTGCATCGGAGAACAGCTTGGGGTTCAGTATCTTGCCCGAAGATACTTTGGCATGCAGCCTGGAGCAGCCAGGAGTCGCCAACCACCAACCTTACGATTGGTAGGTGACCTTGTCTACCTCCTGAGCCACAGCCACAGTAGTATTCCACGTTTTACTCTGTTCATACACCAGTCTGCATTTAAATAATTAGTTATTAAACTCTGGTTTTCTTCCACAGCATGTCTTTTGTCCTGACTGCTGCTCCCTGAGCCTGGTTCTGCCCAAGGTTTCTTCCTGTTAAAAGGGAGTTTTTCCTTCCCACTGTCACCAAGTGCTTGATCATAGTGGGTCATTTTGATTTTTGGGTTCTCTGTAATTATTGTATAGTTTTTAACTTACAATAAACAGAACCTTGAGGGGACTGTTTGTTGTGATTCAGTGCTATATAAATAAAATTGAATTGAATTCAGGGTGACCTGACCCAGGTCTAATTATAAGCTCAATCAAAAAGGAAAGATTTGAGCCTAATCTTAATAGAGAGACTGTTTTTCTCCTGAATCTAAATTGGTAGCTGGTTCCACAGAAGAGGGGCCTGAAAGCTGAAGGCTCTGCCTCCCATTCTACTCTTAAGTATCTTAAGAGTCTTGAATCTTTTTTTTTTTTGCTTTTTCTTTTAACCTTATTAAAGAGCACCCCAATTCCACTTTTTGGATTCTTCCAAGCACTCTGGAGTTATTCTTGTTAAATGGTAATTCTGAATCATGCTGAAAGGCATGTTAGTTTTGCAAGAGACCCCTGTAATACTACAGGGGGTGAAATAATTATTGGTAGCACTTTCTATTACAGCTTGGTAATAATGTGGTAACAATGGGGTAACAAGCTGGAAACAAAAGGCAATAATGTGAAAATTTACAAGTTATTACCATCCAGTTACCAAAGTAATAACCAGCTAATATCCAAGTAATATCATGGTAGCAACAGCGGTTACACCTGAGTAATATTCCACTGAAATTTATGTAATTGGCCAGTAAGGGCCCAAAAACTGACGGTGATGAACTGGAAACACTTTTGCAAAATGCTAAACCACCTGTTTCAAAAACATTCATTTCTTGATATTTAAAACTAAATGCTAAAAAAAAATTAATGTGTAAAACATTCATCAAAAGCTTGCTAGAAAATAACACTGCATTGTATTCATTCATAATAGAGCGGCTGTCTGGTCTGTCAGTTAGTGATCCCCCATTCACTCTGCTTCCACAGCAGTAAGAAAAATAAGTTAAGAAATAATAAATAACTTTATTAATTAATTTTTTAAAGCTATATATATATATATATATATATATATATATATATATATATATATATATATAGCTATGTGTCACAGTGAATCCTGTCTTGTATGACTGCTAACAGGTATTAAGAGTGTAAATATTGGAATCAATTCAACACATGTATACTTACTTGTCCATGCCTTTTTTTTCATGGCTCTTGCAGAGAAACACCCAGAAGATACCAAACACATGTATATGCTGGTTCATAAAGCATTCGAAAAAACACACAGCCTAAGATGAAGTTGTGAAAAACTCAGCATGCATCAAAACACTATTGCCTACACAGGCGTCACTGCTGAAGTCCTTTTGGTAGCTGACAGTGAGCAGAAATGTAGGGTTTCACCTTTTGCTGGTGGCTCACTCCTTAAGTATGCAAAAGAGGTTAAGGTTTTCCTTGATGATAATCCAGAGTTAAGAGCAAGAATAGACAAAAAGAAAAGAGAGAGCGTTGTTGCTATTTCCAGGATTGGATGATGTTTTATTAATTTCTTTGTGATAACTATTCATGTGTGACAAGCTTGTCTTTCGAATATTATACATATGGAGTAAAACCACAGTATGTCTTAAGGTCGAGGCTTTTTATTGATTTACTTTATTTTATTTTTTCACATGCATCTGGTTTTTTTTGGTGTTGTTAATGTTGTTTGATTGTTTATTTATTTGTTTTTTTCATTGTTTCATATTCATAATATTCCACAATATTGCCCTCAGTTTTTGGGTCCTTACTATCCAAATACATACATTTCAGTGGAATATTACTCAGTTGTAACTGCTATTGCTACCATGATATTACTTGGATGTTAGCTGGTTATTACTTTGGTAATCAGATGGTAATAACTTGTAAATTTCCACCTATTACCTTTTGTTTCCAGCTTGTTACCCCAATATGACCACATTATTACCAAGCTATAATAGAAAGTGCTACTTTGATCTCCTGCTGAACTTGTAAGTTTGCTCACTTCCAAAGAAATGACTTCTCTTATTAGAGCCCGAGCACGAAATGTGCAAAGGCCCTATTGTACTTGCTACGTTTATTAGGCCTGAGCCACTCACAGAGATCGATGAGGAGACTATCAGCTCTATTAGGCTGCAGACTGAAAAACACACAAAAATAGTCAGTGTTGCGTTGGACACGGTCAGAATTGACAATGGGCCCCATGGGGACATGGGTCAGGTTGAATGGTTTCTGAAAAGGTATGGTTGAGGGTGACTGGAAAAACGCCTATTTGGAATCATTAGAATTCTTCATTATTCTTATTATTCCTATACTTTGTCTCAATGATCACAAATTTGACCCCCTGAACATTCACAAAAACTCACCAATTTTGGCTCACAGGTCAGGTCTGGTGAAAAATAGTTTTTTCATGTCGCCAAGAACAAACTCTATGATGGGGTACCACATATTTGGTGAGTTCAATCTAAAGAACATGATGATATCAAATTGTGATGTATTTAGGTTGTCGTCAAAGGGTATTTTTGTGGTGGCATGCTGAATTTTGATAATTTGCCACAGGACACCAAGTTGTCACATCTCAAAAATACATTGTCCAATCCGTCCCAAACTTCACATGCTTGATGAAGCTGTGCATCCGGACACGTTTATGTGCCAAGATTGGGTCACACTCATAACACCACCTAGTGGGAACAGGGGATCAGCCGTGGACTGATAATCATCATCCCATGAGCATGAAATTTTCATTGTTTTATGCAGGCATCATATACAGCAGCATATACATGTAATTACTGAGCACTTGACCACCTAGTGGGCAAAGGAGAGAGTTAGTGGCCGAATGACAACATCCGAATAGCTCCTGACGGTAGCAACCACGAACTGTAGCAAGGCTCGATGTGCACCCGGGTGCGAGGGCCCTCTCATCACTGCTTGCAGTTTTAATTTTTATTATAGTTTCATTTTAATGCAGAGAGACAAAATATCAACCAAAAATCCAGGAAAAAACATAGTTAGAAATTCCCAAGCAAAATATGATTAAAAAATATAGTAGAGAAACCCTTTTTCGCAAGCACAGCAGTAAGACATTTCTCTTAGTTGATCACCAAGTTTTCACACATCCCAGGAGGGATGTTGGCCCACTCCTCTTTACAGAAACACTTTAAATTCTTTGTTTCTTGGCTGCTGTTTGGCAACTCGATGCTTCAGCTCCATGCACAGATTTTCTATAGGACTGAGGTCTGGAGATCGGCTAGGCCACTCCATGACCTTAATGTGCTGCTTCTTTAGCCATTACTTTCTTGCCTTGGTATGTTTTGGGTTATTGTCATGGTGGAAGACCCATCCATGACTTCAGTGTTCTCTACTGAGGGAAGAAGGTTCTTGTCCAGTGGGCCCTCAATGCGGTGAAGTTGTCTTGTACCCTTAGCAGAAAAACGGCCCCAATGCACTAGGTTTCCACTTCCGTGCTTGACTGTACTGTTTGATTTATACTGAGCATCTCTCTTCCTCCAAACAAGGAAGCTCAACTTGATGACAAAGAGCTTGATTTTATTTTCATTTGAGCCCGGCACATTGTCCCAAACCTTCTCGGAAAAATTTAGATGTTCACTGCCTTCTTGGACAGAGAGACGTTGCTCGCACTGCAAAATTTCAAGCAATTATGATGTAGTGTCTTACCAGTGGTGTAAGTCATTTCTTGTCTTTTGTTTCGATTTACATATATTTGTTTGAAGTTTGAGCATTTGCACGCTAGGGATGGTAAGAAGTGATAAGTTACCATAGTGTCAGGTGTTGCGTGGCCAGCAATTGAGCCTCTTTTATTTTGCACATACAGGGGTTGGACAATGAAACTGAAACACCTGTCATTTTAGTGTGGGAGGATTCATGGCTAAACTGGACCAGCCTGGTGGCCAATCTACATTAATTGCACATTGCACCAGTAAGAGCAGAGTGTGAAGGTTCAATTAGCAGGGTAAGAGCACAGTTTTGCTCAAAATATTGCAATGCACACAACATTATGGGTGACATACCAGAGTTCAAAAGAGGACAAAATGTTGGTGCACGTCTTGTTGGTGAACCTGTGACCAAGACAGCAAGTCTTTGTGATGTATCAAGAGCCACGGTATCCAGGGTAATGTCAGCATACCACCAAGAAGGACGAACCACATCCAACAGGATTAACTGTGGATGCAAGAGGAAGCTGTCTGAAGGGATGTTCGGGTGCTAACCCGGATTGTATCCAAAAAACATAAAACCACGGCTGCCCAAATCACGGCAGAATTAAATGTGCACCTCAACTCTCCTGTTTTCACCAAAACTGTCCGTCGGGAGCTCCACAGGGTCAATATACACGGCCGGGCTGCTATAGCCAAACCTTTGGTCACTTGTGCCAATGCCAAACGTAGGTTTCAATGGTGCAAGGAGCGCAAATCTTGGGCTGTGGACAATGTGAAACATGTATTGTTCTCTGATGAGTCCACCTTTACTGTTTTCCCCACATCAGGGAGAGTTACGATGTGGAGAAGCCCCAAAGAAGCGTACCACCCAGACTGTTGCATGCCCAGAGTGAAGCATGGGGGTGGATCAGTGATGGTTTCAAAATATTAACTCTCTCCACCCTTTCCTCACGACTACCCCATGTTACTTTCTATGTTCTCATCACTCCTCCAGCTCACCTTCTTTCCATCAGCATTTAAAGTTTCCAAATCCTTCCTTTTCTTTTTAACCGCCACTTCTTACAGGCTGACTACCAACACCTTTGCTAAAACCCTGTTGCAAATATTCACACACATGCAAGCAAGCATGCACACAAACACAGAAACACATCTTACACTCACATTTAGTGGCCCCCCACTCATCCATGATAGACTGAGACTGACTCCCACTGCCACAGTGTGTGATTGTGACCTCCATTTGACCTGCTGGGGATATATGGTGTCTCAGGTTATCTACATAATGCATAGGAAGAGAGGCGAAGGAAAACATCTGAGAACAAGAAAGGGAGGGTGAGGAGCCTGTGAGGAGGGGGAGAAAGAGAGAGGGGGGGGGGGCTCGATGAAAAGCTGTTTCTAGGAACAGTGTTGGATTAGATAGACAATAGCAGTAGCTAAATGACAACATAGGGTAAATGTTCCAGACGAAAATGAACTGTTTTTGAGCAGATTACGCTTTTTTTATGCAGACTGAAAGACAGAAATCTTATGTTACAATGGTGAATGTGTGAACATCTTTAGTGTGTCTGTGTGTGGATGTATTAGTGTTGTGTTTACCAACGTCTGCTAGTTGGCACTGTCCTCACTGCCCAGCTCTGGAACATTATGTTTTGGTCCATCCAAGGCCACCAAGTGGCACCTCAGACTGTTCAGGAGCGCAGTGATTTCCTGATCTAAATCAGGACTAGCCTGCCATATCATTTTTTCACTTTAATCTTCAGGGTACCCTCCGTGAATCGCCATTTTATCATGGTGGAGGAGTTTGTGTGACCCAGTGACCCCAGGAGCTATGCTGTGTGGGGGATTTGCCCCATGGTAGGGTCTCCCATGGCAAATTGGTCCTGAGTGAGGGGCCAGACAAGGAACAGTTCCAAAAAACCCTATGGAAGACACACCAAGGGAACTGTTTACCCTCCCTCGGATAGGGATACTAGGCCACATGTTGGAGCTAGGCCTGTAGAGGGGGCTCAAGGGAGAGCGTCTGGTGGCTGGGTCCCTGCACCTTCGGGCCTGGGAATGGGTTCTGATTGTTGTTTGTGCTTATGGTGGTGAGTTGGATCATGTGACAATAGAGGATGCTGGACAGACCAGGCGCACCTAAACATAGTGAGGCTCTGCTGGGAATGCCTGACAGCGGCCCCAGTCCACGAGATCTTCAATTCTCACCTCCGGCAGAACTTCAACACCATTCAAAGGGAGGCTAAGGACACTGAGTCTGAATGGACCATGTTCCACACCTCCATTGTTGTTCAGAGCTGCAGGTGCAAGGTGGTTGGGGACTGTCATTCACAGAAACAGCCCTTTTAAGAGTTTTTAATGACCTACTTTTAACTCTTGATGCTGGTAATTCTGTTGTCCTTGAGCTGCTGGACCTGTCTGCAGCTTTTGACACTGTAGATCACAGTATTCTTCTGTCACACTTTGAATTATGTGTGGGCATTAAAAGGACAGCCCTCAAATGGTTCCAGTCATATCTATCTGATAGAAGTTTCACTGTGCATTTGGGACAGTACTCATCATCAGCGTCTTCCCTTTTCCTTGTATGTGCATCTCCTGGGCTCCATTTTTGAGAAGCATAATGTCTTCTTCCATTGCTTTGCAGATGACATACAGATATTTACCTCTGCAATCTAAAAGTCATGCATCTGTGAATACACTAGTAGACTTTCTTAGAGACATTCAGTTATGGTTGGAGAATAAATAAAAGTAAAAAAGAAATTATCTTATTTGTACAACCCCACCTTTTAGATGGCTATGATAGTGCCATTGGCCTTTTACCTTCTTATTACCATACTGTTGCAAGGAACCTTGGCATTATCTTTGACAGTACTTTAAAATTTGATAAGCAGATTAGCTCTGTAGTTAAGTTGGGTTTCATTTAAGGCTTCTTAGTAAAATAAATGCCTACCTCCCGCCACAGGACTTTGAGAGATTAATTCATGCTTTCATTAATTCTCATCTTGACTACTGTAATTCTCTCTATGTTGGCTGTGATCAGCTGTTACTTCGCCACTTGTAAACGGTCCAAAATTCAGAAGTGCGGCTGTTGACAGGCAATAAATGACGTGATCATATTACACCTGTATTGGCCTCCTTACATTGGCTCCCAGTCTAGTTTAAGATCCAATTTAAAATTTTACTACTTGTTTTTAAGAGTCTTAATGGTTTGGTGCCTGGCTACTTAATGGATCTTTTGAGACCCTATATTCCTTCTAGGGCCCTGAGGTCTACAGACCATTGGTTATTGAGTAGATCTAAATCCAAGTTAAAAAGCAGAGGTGATAGAACCTTGGCAGTGGTGGCACCTAAGCTCTGGAATAACTTACCTTCTCATATAAGAGAAGCTCATTTGCTTAATCATTTTAAAGCACTTCTTAAGACATATTTATATTCGCTTGCGTTTGAGACCAGTTGAGTGGAGTATTCTGGCTTTACTATGGTAGCATAGTTTTTATATATCTGTGATTTTATATTTGATATTGGATTGTATTTATTCTTGTTTTAATGACTATTTCATGTTTGATGATCTGTACAGCAGTGGAAGTTGTTTTTGATGTACTATAGCAATAAACTTTGCCTTGCCTTGTCATGGACTAGAACCAGATGATGGTCACCAGAGGTGAAGGGAGCCATCAAGCTGAAGAAGGAGTCCTATCAGGCTTGGTTGGCCTGTGGGACTCGGGAGGCAGGTGACGGGTACTGGCAGGGCAAGCAAAATGGTGGCGGTGGTCCAAGCAAAAATTCAGGTGTTCAGTGAGTGTTTCACGACCGTAATTTTCCGTACTGCTGCTAACAACAATGTACAGGGCTTGGACAATGAAACTGAAACACCTGGTTTTAGACCACAATAATTTATTAGTATGGTGTAGGGCCTTGTTTTGTGGCCAATACAGCATCAGTTCAACTTGGGAATGACATATACAAGTCCTGCACAGTGGTCAGAGGGTTTTCAAGCCATTCTTCTTGCAGGATAGTGGCCAGGTCACGACGTGATGCTGGTGGAGGAAAACGTTTCCTGACTCGCTCCTCCAAAACACCCTAAAGTGGCTGCTCCCGACGGACAGTTTTGGTGAAAACAGGAGAGTTGAGGTGCACATTTAATTCTGCCATGATTTGGGCAGCCGTGGTTTTATGTTTTTTGGATACAATCTGGGTTAGCACCTGGACATCCCTTTCAGACAGCTTCCTCTTGCATCCACAGTTAATCCTGTTGGATGTGGTTCATCCTTCTTGGTGGTATGCTGACATTACCCTGGATACCGTGGCTCTTGATGCATCACAAAGACTTGCTGTCTTGGTCTTGCGCCAGCAAGACGTGCACCAACAATTTGTCCTCTTTTGAACTCTGGTATGTCACCCATAATGTTGTGTGTATTGCAATATTTTGAGCAAAACTGTGCTCTTACCCTGCTAATTGAACCTTCACACTCTGCTCTTACTGGTGCAATGTGTAATTAATGAAGATTGGCCACCAGGCTAGTCCAATTTAGCCATGAAACCTCCCACACTAAAAAGACAGTTGTTTCAGTTTCATTGTCCAACCCCTGTACATGACTATGCCGAATACATCACCAGATACATCAACAAATGCAATGATGATGTTGTACCACGGGTTACTGTACGGACTTCAAGCAGAAGCTATGGGCCAACAAAGAGGTGCGTGCTGCACTCAGAGCGAGGACAGCTGCCTATAAATCTGGAGATCCATATGAGTACAAGAAAGCCTGGTACACTCTCAGAAAAGTAATAAAAATGGCTAAGGGAAAAGGTGGAAAAGATGGAGTCTTGCTACAGAGGATCAAACACCAGGCACATGTGGAGTAGGCTAAAGACTATAACAGACTACAAGGGGAGGAGCTGCAGCATGGGGGAGGTGACTGCTTTTCTACCTGAAGAGCTCAACACCTTCTATGCCCGCTTTGAGGAGCACAGTAAGCTGGAGTTTCTGACAGAGGAGAACAGCTGTCCTCTTCAGATCCCTCAGGCTGATGTGTGTGGCTACTTTAAAAAGTAAACACACTGAAAGCTCCGGGACTGGATAACATCCCAGGTCATGCTCTCAAAGCATGCACTTATGAACTGGCAGCTGTCTTCACAGACATCTTTAACCTCTCCCTGCTCTTGTCTGTAGTCCCCTCATGCTTCAAAAGGACCACCATCATCCCTGTCCCAAAGAAAACACCCAGTAGCACTCACTTCCATTGTAATGAACTGCTTTGAGTGCATAGTCAAAACTCACATCACATCTTCACTGCCTGCTGCACTGGAGCCCTTTCAGTTCACATATAGGCCAAATAGATCCACAGATGATGCAATACCACTGGTTCTGCACACTGCCCTTCCCACCTGGACCATAAAAACACATGTGTGAGGATGCTTTTTCATGACTACAGCTCCGCTTTCAACACCATAATTCCATCCAGGCTTATCATGAAGCATTGGGATCTGGGCATCAATGACTTCCTGACAGACAGACCACAGGTGGTGTGATTGACAGTGTTACATCATCTACACTGATGCTCAGTACTGTTGCCCCCCAAGGTTGTGTGCTCAGCCCCCTGCTGTATACCCTGTTCACCTATGACTGTATGGCTACATATAGCTCCAACACCATTGTTAAGTTTGCAGATGACACCTCCATCATTGGCTACATTTCAGAGGCAGACGAGTCTGCTTACAGAGCAGAAGTGAGAGTCCTGTCATTGTGGTGTTGGGGCAACAACCTGCTGCTCAACGTCAGCAAGATCAAGGAGCTCATTGTGGACTACAGGAGACTACAGGGTGGAGAGCACACCCCTATTCACATCTAGGGGAAAGAGGTGGAGAGATTCAGCTGCTTCAGGACCCTGGGGATCAACATCCATGAGGATCTGAGCTGGTCACATCATGTGAATGTGATCACAAAAGCAGCGAGACAGTGGCTCTTCTTTCTGCGAGAGCTGAGGAGGTTTGGTGTGGACTCCAGAACACTCATTAACTTATACAGATGTACAATTGAGAGTATTCTGTCTGGCTGCATCACCACCTGGTACGGCAGTTGTAGCCCTCTGGATTGCAAAGCTCTATGGAGGCTGGTCAGATCAGGTCAACGCATTACCAGGTCTAAACTGCCAACTATCCAGGACAACTATAGACAGCACTGTAGATGGAAGGTCCAGCGGCTCCTCGCTGATCCCAGCCACACCAGCCATTCACTCTTCACGCTCCTGCCATCAGGCATGGAGTACAGCAGTATCCAGACCCACACAGTTTCTACCCACAAGCCATCAGACTATTGAACTGCTGAAATAAAATTGGACATTTGCACACAACAGGTTATGTGTCATGCCATTTTGCACAATCATGTACACATTGCACATGTACACCATCACCTTGCACTACAGCTGCTACAGTGTATATATATATATATATATATATATATATATATATATATATATATATATATATATATATATATATATATATATACATATATATATATATATATATATATATACATATACACTGTATCCAGTGTGGGTTTATCTAGGAAGAATGCAGTTGGCATCAGTAAAAGTTGAATTTAAGGCGTGCCAAATTTAATTACTGTGTGATAACTCCTTCTTAGTCAGCCTAAGAATGTTTCAGCCCACCCTCGTATTAATCTGATTGCTCTTCTGCCAGATTAGTCATTTGAGTAAGTATAGACCATACAACAGTAAAATGTAAAATAAAGCACTGTGTGTGCTCTCTGACTGCCCTCAAAGTATTTATTAATTTAGTGCTGAAAATGTTGATCTGGGAAGTATCTGCACTCATCAGATAGAATGGAAACTAATTTCACTGCTGAGAAAAAATCATTTCAATTCAAATCAATTTGATTCGATTGTATTTTATTTATATACAGCGCCAAATCAAAACAGTCAACTCTGGGATTTTTTTATTGTAAGGTAAAGACCCTACAGTGTTTGTCTCCTTAATCCAAACTGGGAGAAAAAACAAACTAAGCTAGTGCACAAGGCACTAAGAGAGATACTGAATAGATATAGCTGGGCTCACCTCAACGCAGGACTTGGGTTCTGAAAACAGTCTCTTGAACAGGGGCTGGACTGTGTTCCAGTCTGGAGTTGCCCTCGATGAGAGGCAGTGGACTGGGGTAGGTATCCTTATATCCTTTGGCTTGCTGCCTGTAAAGTGGAGTATTTACTGCACTTTCTAGCCAGGGAATGGATTCAAGTGGTGTTTTGATATTGATATTTGGTATTTTTGAACATAAGGCTGTCCATAAGTGTATGTGGCACCAGGACACCCTAGGTTGCAGGTCAGTGATGGATTTTGTAATACAGTGGGTACGTAAAGTATTCAGACCCCTTAAAAGTTTTCACTCTTTGTTTCATTGCAGCCATTTGCTAAAATCAAAAAAGTTCATTTTATTTCTCATTAATGTACACTCAGCACCCCATCTTGACAGAAAAAAAACAGCTAAAATAACAAAGGAGTGGTTTCAGAACAACTCTGTGACCATTCTTGACTGGCCCAGCCAGAGCCCTGACCTAAACCCAATTGAGCATCTCTGGAGAGACCTGAAAATGGCTGTCCACCAATGTTCACCATCCAACCTGACGGAACTGGAGAGGATCTGCAAGGAAGAATGGCAGAGGATCCCCAAATCCAGGTGTGGAAAACTTGTTGCATCATTCCCAAGAAGACTCATGGCTGTACTAGCTCAAAAGGTGCTTCTACTCACTACTGAGCAAAGGGTCTGAATACTTATGACCATATGATATTTCAGTTTTTCTTTTTTAATAATTTCTGATTTTTTTCTGTCACGATGGGGTGCTGAGTGTACATTAATGAGAAATAAAATGAACTTTTTTGATTTTAGCAAGCAATACGTAACTGAACCAGTAAATGTCACATAAACACC
>JAMQGT020014077.1:0-181255 GCA_024447675.2 Pterophyllum scalare
TTGAATTGTACCTTTTCATACTATATATCAGCTTGATATGGAAACAGTAGAGCAGCTAACAATGCAGTTGAAGTCAGTTCTTATCAACCACTCCTCCAGTATCACTGTAACGGCTCTGAGTTATTAGGTGCTTAATAATAATAGCGTCCTTTTATAATGTAAGGCTTTAGGTCTGGTTTTATGACATTTTATATCATTTTAAGCATTTCAAACTGCATACGGTAGTCTGTCTCAAGTACATTGTTCTAATGTGTTCTATTGCATCTTTTTATTGGCTATTATGGTGTTCAGTTCCTGTTTTTATTTTATTTTTATTCTTTTACTGTGTACAGCGCTTTGTGACTGTCTGTGAAAAGCACTTAATAAAGAAAATTTACTTAGATTTTTTTTCTGCCTTACAACATGGATGTTTTTAAAGACTTAATACTAGAACTGATGAACTCCAGGAACTCTGTGACCAGTATTTGAAGTTGAAACACATCCAGAGGTTGTTTGATCTTTTTGTGACTGCTGAAACTTTGTCGTACTGCTCCATCTATCCTGATTGTTAGACTGTGATTCCTTTCTGACATGTTATCAGTCTGTCTTCTGAACTCTTAGGACAGGAAGAAAAAACTCACTCTCAAGCATGGACTATATAAAAAGATGGAAGAAGCCCCTGTGACATCACCAACTGACTAGTAAAGTCCTCTTCTAAAGTGTCAAACACATCCTTGTATTCCCTAACAAGAGGAGAGGCATAAAGTCATCAAAGACTGCAAACAAGAAGTTCGAGGACCACTTTACCTCCAGAGAAAGCATGCATGTGGCATAGCCTCCAACACATAACCAACTTAAGGAGTTGCAGAAATCCACTAACAACAAACAACGCTCCACTGGCTGAGCGATTAAACTGTTCTACTGCCAGATTAAAGAGAGGTCGGGACAATGTAACCTTACCTTACAATGGATTCTGCTGACTGCATGCT
The DNA here is from genome assembly GCA_024447675.2 of Pterophyllum scalare. Classification (NCBI taxonomy): domain Eukaryota; kingdom Metazoa; phylum Chordata; class Actinopteri; order Cichliformes; family Cichlidae; genus Pterophyllum; species Pterophyllum scalare. Next base: position 969 of record JAMQGT020014077.1, read on the forward strand.
TACCCTGCAGACACACAAGGTTATGTAAACCCTGGAAGAAAGGCTGCAGGTACAGATGATACCTCACATAGGTTTTCACTTAAATTTGTAACTTTTCTCTGACATATCCTACTGTACCCCCATGCCTGAAAACTGCCACCATCATCCCAGTGCCCAAGCAGACCAACACCACCTCACTTAATGACTACAGACTAGTTGCACTCAAACTCAATATAGCAAAGTGCTCTGTTTGGGTCACATCAAATCCACACGAACACCCCCTCAGATCCACATCAACAAACAACAAAGACAAACAGATTGACAATTAAATTTGCAGATGACACAACAGTTGTGGGGCTTATCTCAGGTGGCAATGAGACTGCCTATAGAGATGACGTCCACAAACTGAGTGGTGGGATATTACAACAATCTATCACAACACTAAAAATCAAAAAGACACAAGAGCTCATTATAGACTTCAAGTGTCCCCAGGGGGAGCTTGTTGAACTTGTTTAAAAAGGCTCTGGAGAGACTTTACGGCCTGAGATTGTTGTGGAAGGTCTACCTCTCCCCAAAACCATTTTTTTAATCTCCTGTTCAATATGAGGCATTTTTTCATACTATATAACAACTTGATATGGAAACTGTACAGCAGCGAACAGTGCAACGGAACTCAGTTTTCATCAACCACTCCTCCAGTATCATTCCAACCGCTCTAAGTTATTAGATGCATCATAATAGCATTCTTGTATAATGTACCTGTAATGTGTCCTTTCTAAGGCATTAGGTCTGGTTTTATGCCATTTTATATTTAAGCATTTTAAACTGCTTACAGTATTCTGTCTCAAATATATTGGTTTTATGACATTTTAATTTACTGGATATGTTTGCAGTGCGGCTTTTAGCCTGTGGTACATAGCCAACCAATAAATATAGACTGATTATATTTAAGATTGACGCATCAATTAATGGAATGATTTCTTTGAGCAGTCTAGTAGGAATGGGGTCTAAGTAACTATTGAAGTTAACTTGGAAACATCAATCGGAGAGAGTCTAAACAAATACAAGCAGTATTGAAAGCAGTCAAACATAAAGATATGTCTTTGAGATGGTTATGAATAATTTTTTCCCTAATGGTTAAAATTTTAATGGCTAACAGCGACTAAACTAACTTGGTCCACACCGACTACAGTGGCCTGGTTAGCTACAGGATTTTCCAGGGTGCAGAGTTGGGTCTCCTTTTCTCTCGGCCTGGCCTCCAAAGCTACAAACAGGCTGCATTTATTTCAAGTATCATTCCTGCTTAAGGAGGCTGAGGAGTAACTAAACATCTGACACAAAGAGCAGGAAAGTGTGGGAGGGGTAGGAGAGGCAGCCATGCTCTTAGTGAAATGGCTACAAGCTAAGCTAATAGCGGAACTAAGCTAGCAAATTCCTAAAAACACACTAAGCAAATGTGAATATAATTTACAGGTGATTCAGCAGAGACTATGTTTTTGATAAAGCACACGAAGATTACACTGAAATATGTCGTTATCTAGATTAATCAAGCTACACAGATTAAACGGATAAAGCAAAACTGAGAGAGAACATATAAAAATCAATATTCATCCATCCATCCATCCATCTCTTTTTTGTCTGCTGATCCAAGGCCGGGTCACGGGGCAACAGCCTAAGCAGAGAAATCCAGACCTCCCTCTCCCCCAGCCACCTCTTCCAACTTATCCAGGGGAGCACTATGGCATCCCAGGCCACCCGAGAGATATAATCTCTCCAGCATGTCCTGGGTCCATCCCGGGACCTGTGGTGCATCCTGTGGGTGGTGGGCCTACAGGAGGTGGGCCCACAGGAGGTTGGGCTCAAGTTCCAGGGCCTGGTTCCACGGTGGGGCCTCGGTAACCCTATCCCAGGCAGGGTAAACTGTTCCCTTGGTGTGTGCCATAAGGGTCATTGGAATGGGGGGTCGTTTTGACTGTTGGGTTTTCTCTGTGTTATTGTAGGGTCTTTACCCACAATACAAAGCGACTTGAGGTGATTTGGCGCTATATAAATAAAACTGAATTGAATTGAATTGAATGGCTCTTTGTCTGGCCCCTCACCCAAGACCAATTTGCCATGGGAGATCCTACCAGTGGCCAAAGTTCCCAGATAACATAGCCCCTGGGATCACTGGAACATACAATAAGATGGTGATTCCCATGAATATCACGCTGTTTCAATTAAGCCTTAAAACTACCGATTGAAACCATAAAATCTTTAGGAAACTGTCATACCTGAACTGAGCTGAGGGTATACCATGAATGATGGTCAACAAAGTAGGGCTTTCTTAAACCTACAAACCCCAGTGGCAAATAACGGGTATCACGACATTGTTTATCAGTTTTCTCTGTTAAGCTCGGCTCTCAACTTCAGGCTGAATGTTCTGCTAATCATATGATTCTTCCAGAGATTTAAAAGATCAGAAGCATAGAAACATTTAGACACTTTCTGCATCACCAAATGAATACATGCACATTCCCGTGGCAATGCGGCATTTCATTCAGTGGTTTTAGTAAGGTATGGCTTAGCAACATGCCCATATAAAACAGATTCCCCAACATGCTGTAAATAAAAGAATCTGTGAAAACGTGATGCTTCCAGCTGAGTTTTAAACCAAAACTCTGAACATGACCTGGTCAGGAGGAGGTAATGTGTTCAGCATAAGTTACCACGGTGATTTAGCCAGGCGAACACAGAGTCACTTTGATGACACAGAAAGCTCTGAGTTTGGCAGTAGCTTGCAAACTCTTACTTCACAGTACACTCCACTATAGTGCCTAATCCAAGGTGTGCAGAGTTAAAGGAACTTACGATTTTGTCATTGATGACGGTGGTGATCGCGTCTCTAAGATCCTCAGTTGTCATGAAGGTCAGGCGGAGAAAAACTGCAACTCCTTTAGCCTTCATATGGATCATGTTGTCTGGCTGGTCAGCAAACATGGGGATGCCCACCATGGGAACGCCGTGGTAGATGGCTTCATAAATCCCATTTGTGCCCCCATGAGTGATGAAAGCTCTAGTCTTAGGGTGACCTGATGCATGAAACATCTGAAGTTAGTTATTCACACTTGGACAGAAGGAGGACTTCAGTAAATCTCAACGAGTGGGCTGAGCTAAAATGGATTTTTGGACGTTTAAAGAAATAACATCGTAACGCAGCGGCTTGGAAAAAAATTAACCAACCAAAGTCGGAGATTAGCACAAGGTAATCAAGACAGCATCTGTTAGAAAATTGTATTTCATCCATTTTACCTTGTGTTAATAAATAAAATACTCAGCCTTCAAACATACATTTAGTGTTGATTGCACCTTTAGCTTGTTTCTCCACAGTTTTAAGAAAATCTTTGGTACCAACTTTTCTTACCCAGGAGGTCATTCTGAGGGATCCAGTCATATATTCTAGTGTTGGCCCCCAATGTTTCTGGCTTCTTTCCTCGGTATCTCCACAGCACCTACAAACAGTAAGAGATTTCTAAGCTTATGTGGTGATTTTTTGCTTGTTTGTTTGTTTTTTGCAGTATACATACATTTCCACTTTAAATATTACATGGCAAAACATTAGGAAAAACCTGCAGTTTGCCTTTTTGGTCACCTACATTTGACCTGTCTGTCATAATCTGCCACTGGTATGAGTATGTGTGCCTACCCTCTGAGTCCTGGGCCCAATACTACGAGGCAAATTCAACATACCCAAGTTATGTTTCCATTATCTGGATTCACTTATCCAAACACTGGTGGAATAAATGGTCACAGGAAGCTGGTTATCACCTGGCTAAGTTCACATAAATATGGTGGCATTGGCTGCATCTAACCAATCTAAAAGGGGCATTTCACAGGTCATATGACTTTTCACAGAAAATGATCCCTACCAACACCAGAGACATTATCAAATGATGATTTAAAATCTACAGAGATAACACTGGCTGTGGATGTGAAAATGGAAGCAGCTGATTTCCACAACGCACCTGCAGCGTGAAATGTTTACAGTGTGAAATGTCATTAAGAAAAAGCACTCTGCACCTGTTTGAAACACGAAGAACTACTCCACACTATCAGGGGTTAGAGAAGTTGATTGCAGTTTAATCTCTGACCTTTTGTGGGATCTGAGCGAGGGCTGAGGCTATCATGTTGGCCTTCTCCATGGTGATGTTGTTGATAAAGGACCCCAAAGTGAACACCACAATCCCATCATCTCCTGAACTCTCTACAAATTCATCCATATCCTGCAAGAAGGTTATCATGATCTCACTGCCAGCCAAAACCAGCTGTTTTTCCCATCTTTGTTCAACATTTTGATTTTCAAGTCAGGAATACTCTGTGGTGTAATGATTGCTCAGGGTGTAATAGCAGTAACAGTGGTTACCTCTGGTAAAGGTTTAGCAGGTCTGCAGTGGAGCCCACCAACAAATTTGAAGTTGGGGAGGAAAGGACGAGGGAATTCATAATCCCAGTAGGTTCGCATTAACCAGATGTCTGCTTTACCCATCATCTCACAGGCACTGGTGGGAGCTCCTGTTGCAGTGCAATTTGATGGGTTATGAAAACACTGCATTAACATCATTAGAAGGCTTACAACATTTTACCCAGTGCTCCATGTCTAATTGCTCACCTTTGACTTCAGAGTAATATCGACCTAGTGGTTTCCAAAGAATCTGATCAATCACGATGTCTTGCAGAGCGTAGAAGAGAGTGTTCCACACTCTTTCTAAGAAGTCCATCTTATCTGTGAATTTGCTCATAGCACCGGGCACAAAGGATGGTGGAGCAGGCATCTGACCACACTGCCTCTCCCAGTTATTAGCTAAGAAGAAGCGCAATGAGAATACGAGTGGGATGCCCAAAATATCCGATACCAGGTCACTGCCGGGGTAGATGGGGTCAGCCAAGAGAAGGTCGTAATTTCCCTCTTTCAGCTTTTTCATGATGATATCTGATTTCACCACACCGTCCAAATACTGCATAGAAAGCTGCAGATGTGTTGTTCATTATTTCAGTTAATCTGATGAAGAGCTGCAAATAGTTCACATGATCACCCTCATAGATGGAGAATTGGAGGAACTCTTCTAGAAACTCCTCTATGGCCTCCATTGAGAAAGAGACGTTGAAGGGCTCGTAGTGAAAGCGGGAGGGTTCATTGGCTGTTCATGTACATTGATGCGCTCGGGGCCAGTACTGTCACCCGGTGTCCCCTGTCGACCAGCGTCTCCAGAACAGGCTTCATGTTTATCCAGTGGCTGCCTTCAGTGTACCACACCAAAATGTTCCCTCCGTTTGCACTCCACGCCACACAGAGAACCAGCAGGACGCAGGCAGAGACACGCAGCTCCATGGTGTCTGAATGTCAGCAGGTAAAACACCTGTAGCCCGATCCTTTTGTAAAAGTATCCTTGACAGATAATCATTAACTACATAAAGATAAACGCTGACTCATTTCTCTTTGTGCTGGATTGATCATTTCACAGTGGGTTATACACTTCACTCTTTATTACTTACCAGGTATATCAACAGCATCGCCTAGAAATTTTGCAATTACTTCACATTCTTTAAATTCACCTTTAGAACATTTCACAACAGGTATGGACACAGAGTAATCAGACAGATGAGCAGCACGTGGTGACTGCAAGGAGGAAAATACTAGGCACTCGGTTTTAATGGCATCAGAAAGTTTTTAAAGTTGCTACAAAACTGTAAACTTTACAAACGTATACTATGATTAAAGTCTGAAGAAACAAAACTCAGCAGCATGTGGAAGAACCATACTCAGCCACAACACCTGGCACCTCCTCCTTATGCACACAGCTGTGGGATGACATCCCATTCTTCAACCAGCAATCATCAAATCCAATGAACCACACAAAACAAGAGTCAGTAAGTAGACTAAGTTGTTAGGCAACTTTTTCTTGGGTGCAACACAAATTCAGGACCATTTAAGGAGAAATAAACAGGCTTTCCAACAGTATATGATTTATTGCCAGGAAGCATCCTTCAGTGCAATAACCAACCAAACACAAATTTCCTTACTTTCTTGGTAAGTTTATTTATAAAACAGAATTTGATAAGTAGTAGAATTTGAGTTTAGTTAGCTAACAGCTGAATACCTCAGAAAGATCTTTCAAAAGAGTGGTGGGTCACCACTGTGGACAATCATCTATAGCTGAATCAACATCGACCCAACTAAAGATGAATTATCATACAGTAAAATTTTACTTGAAATACCACAGAATCATGAAGCAGAAATCAGATTCACTGCTAATGATACTGACTATCACATTCTCTACATACAAAAAATAAAAAAAATAAAAATAAAAATAACTCTCTGGGAATCCCCACTTTCTTCATTTCAGTCAATAATGGTCAAGTAGGCATAGCTAATCCCACATCATAATATGGTCACATGAACTCAAAGCGCCTGTTTCAGCTCGGTCGGTTATTCAGCCTTCCTTTTTGGCTTTCCTTTCCTGCCACAGCACCTGTGCCAGCAGAAACTGCAGGTCTTGATGACGGTGAATATGAGGAGTAGAACTAAGGTGAGGAGGAAGCCCAGGACATCGAGGCTGTGATACTGGTACCAGGTGAGCTCGTGGGCCTGGACCCTCAAGTGCTTGGCCCCTTTGTTTCTCATGGTGAACTCAATCCAGAAAACCGCCTCATCCAGAGCACTCATGGGTCTGTCGTGGTGGATGCTGGACAGCCGCATAGCATTTTCTTTGTACCTGTCAATGGATATATGGGTTAAAAAAAAACAAACAGATCTTTGAATCGTTATTGTCGTTCCAGTGCCTAAGCAGAACAACAGCACCTCAATGAATGACTACAGACTGGTTGCATTCACACACATTATAAAAAGGTTCTTTGTTTGAGCCACATCAAATCTATCTTAGATCCATATCAGTATGCATATAGGCCAAAAAGATTGACAAAAGATGGATTTTATTCAGAAGGTATGTACATTTATTCTACATGTTCCCGGCATGTTTTCATCTATGCTGGCCCGTATATTTGTGCATAATCTGGTGATTGGCGGCCGGCACTGTTGCCAACTTTTGTGTAAGAAAACTCGCTGTCGGCTGTCTCAAAAGTCGCTAAAGGACAAATCGAGATTTGGGGGTGGTGGAGTGTCCCCCTCCGTGCCGAAGCGAGGTCTGGGTAATACGAAGGGCGCTGTGTTTTCAGGTCTTCCGGTGTTGTGCCAAAAAGTGATTTCTGATTTTATTTTATTTTTTTATGTTTTATCTTTGCTTATATTGGTAAATAGACTGTGGTGCACAGGATTTATGAAGGCCTTATATATATAATGAAGAAATTAGTTTTTTCAAATATATTTATGACTGCATTATATTCACATTCAAATTAAAATCAGTGTATTGCACCCTATAAATTCTAATATATAGGTATATCTGTTAATTACAGGGTGTACCCTGCCTCTTGCCCTGTGACAGCTGGGATAGGCTCCTGCCCTCCCGCGACCCTGAAGAGAATGGATTGGATTTTCATTGGTGCAAAAATACAATGTTTTAATAGATAGGAAAGAGTATATGTCATACAGTGCCTTGTGAAAGAATTCGGCCCCCTTGAACTTTTCAGCTTTTTGCCACATTTCAGGCTTCAAACATAAAGATATAAAATTTTAATTTTTTGTGAAGAATTAACAACAAGTGGGACACAATCCTGAAGTGGAATGAAATTTATTGGATGTGTCAAACTTTATTAACAAATAAAAAACTGAAAAGTGGGGCGTGCAATATTATTCGGCCCCTTTACTTTCAGTGCAGCAAACTGCCTCCAGAAGTTCAGTGAGGATCTCTGAATGATCCAATGTTGTCCCAAATGACTGATGATGATAAATAGAATCCACCTGTGTGTAATCAAGTCTCCGTATAAATGCACCTGCTCTGTGATAGTCTCAGGGTTCTGTTCCAAGTGCAGAGAGCATCATGAAGACCAAGGAACACACCAGGCAGGTCCAAGATACTGTTGTGGAGAAGTTTAAAGCCGGATTTGGATACAAAAAGATTTCCCAAGCTTTAAACATCTCAAGGAGCACTGTGCAAGCAAACATATTGAAATGGAAGGAGTATCAGACCACTGCAAATCTACCAAGACCCGGCCGTCCCTCTAAACTTTCATCTCAAACAAGGAGAAGACTGATCAGAGATGCAGCCAAGAGGCCCATGATCACTCTGGATGAACTGCAGAGATCTACAGCTGAGGTGGGAGAGTCTGTCCATAGGACAACAATCAGTCGTACACTGCACAAATCTGGCCTTTATGGAAGAGTGGCAAGAAGAAAGCCATTTCTCAAAGATATCCATAAAAAGTCTCGTTTAAAGTTTGCTACAAGCCACCTGGGAGACACACCAAACATGTGGAAGAAGGTGCTCTGGTCAGATGGAACCAAAATCGAACTGTTTGGCCACAATGCAAAATGATATGTTTGGCGTAAAAGCAACACAGCTCATCACCCTGAACACACCATCCCCACTGTCAAACATGGTGGTGGCAGCATCATGTCAGCAGGGACAGGGAAGATGGTCAAAATTGATGGGAAGATGGATGGGGCCAAATACAGGACCATTCTGGAAGAAAACCTGTTGGAGTCTGCAAGAGACCTGAGACTGGGACGGAGATTTATCTTCCAACAAGACAATGATCCAAAACATAAAGCCAAATCTACAATGGAACGGTTCACAAATAAACGTATCCAGGTGTTGGAATGGCCAAGTCAAAGTCCAGACCTGAATCCAATGGAGAATCTGTGGAAAGAGCTGAAGACTGCTGTTCACAAATGCTCTCCATCCAACCTCACTGAGCTCCAGCTGTTTTGCAAGGAAGAATGGGCAAGAATTTCAGTCTCTCGATGTGCAAAACTGATAGAGACACACCCCAAGAGACTTGCAGCTGTAATTGCAGCAAAAGGTGGCGCTACAAAGTATTAACGCAAGGGGGCCGAATAATATTGCACGCCCCACTTTTCAGTTTTTTATTTGTTAAAAAAGTTTGACACATCCAATAAATTTCATTCCACTTCACGACTGTGTCCCACTTGTTGTTGATTCTTCACAAAAAATTAATATTTTATATCTTTATGTTTGAAGCCTGAAATGTGGCAAAAGGTTGAAAAGTTCAAGGGGGCCGAATACTTTCGCAAGGCACTGTACCAAGATTTTTCAACACTTCCTATTACATTAAAATACTAAATAACCAGATGAAATTAAATGCCATGAAAAAAGATCAACATTTTCTTTGTACACTTTTGGGGAGGGAGGGGGGTCTGAAAACGAGTACTCTTTGTACACTTTGGAAAATATTGATAATTGTGAATGACCCCTAAGTTATTATATGCAGCTTTTGTTTAAGAGAGATAAATTTTGTTGTAGCCGTTTTGGAAAAAGTATATGAGTGTTTATAATCATTATGCTTTTGTCATGCTTAACTTTTGTTTTAGAAAGTCTTAGTCACGTGCTGTGTCAGGTTGTTTGCCTGAAAGAATGTGTAACTCACTCTTGTGTCTTGACCTCGATGAAAGGAACACAGTATTCTGGGGAAAAGCAATGGACCTGAAAAGATAATAACTTAGAGCATGTTTGTTTCATTATTGTTATTGGCCGCTTCTCGCTCCTGTCTATACAACTGAGAAGTGTGTGAATACACTAACAATCTCAAATATTGCGCTGGATGGTCAGAAGTGAAGTCAGAAGGCGGTGTTATCATTTCCAGGGCTGTGAGAACTGCAGAGGCACCTCTTTCTTATCATGTTTTGCTGGAAATGCAGATATAAAAGACGGCTCGAGACACTGCCCCAAGGAGCCATTTTGCATTGTCTCATTAAATGTAGGCGCTCCCGTGCACCAGGGTTATAATAGTTTTGGATTTTACATATAGTTTAGTTTTAGTTAGACTTCAGAGTGGTTTTTTGCTCGTTGTAATTTTTGGTTTCATGCTTAGTTTTAGTTTAGTTTTTGTTAGTTTTAGTATTCGTTTTTCATACTTTGTCAGGTGCAAGATTCAAGGCGCAAGAGTGACTATTGTGTTATAAAAACTCAGCAAAAGATACCATTTACAGAAACATATTCAACAACTAACTGTTCACAAGACAGCAGCACTACATGCTAAATGTGTGTAGCATTAAGGACACACATGAACATCAACAGGGAGAAACAAAACGAAAAGCATGAACTCCAAAACTCAATAAACTCAACAATAAACTCCCAATAAAGTTCAGCGTCAGTGCAGCAAATTAACAACACCTACATGTGGTGTTTGGCAAAAACAAACTCTTTGAAGGAGTCAAAGGTCAAATCCAGCTGCATCCTGATGTTCTCCACCTGAAGGTTCTGTTTTAGGGCTAGCTTGGTTAGATGCTCGCTAATTAGACTTGCAGGGTCTTTGCAGCCTCTGTACACGACCTACGGAAGTGGCCAACCTCATGTCCGCATTTATGCCTGTGTAGCTGGATTTTTTTTTATATGTGGTGCCAGCTGGAACTCGCTCTTTGTGCTCAGTTCTTTGGCTGCTAACATATTTGTCCCTGTTTTTTTCACTTTCTTCGTTCCCTCACATCCATCCCTATAGTTTCAGCAGTCTCCCTCCAGGAATTTGCTGACATATTGATGCTTTGATTATTATTCCTGATTATTATTCTCTGATAAAGTAGCCGGAAATGCACAAGGACTGAACAGGTTAATCACAACGTTGCGGGCTGCGTGGACCCGACGAGTAGGCACGTTTCTCCGGAGGTGCGTCAGGTTACCTCGTAGAATCAGAGCGGTTTGTGTAACTGCCGTATGTATTGTAGCTTAAAACTTTCCTTTTGATCAAGCTTATAGTTAGGGCTGGATCAGATGACCCTGAACCACCCTTTAGTTATGCTGCTATAGGCCTAGGCTGCTGAGGGGGGGTCCCATAATGCACTGTTTCTTCTCATTCACCTTTATTTACTTCACTCTGTATTTAATCATTATTATTAATCTCTGGCTCTCTTCCACAGCATGTCTTTTGTCCTGTCTCTCTCCCCTCAGCCCCAACCGGTCGCAGCAGATGACTGCCCCTCCCTGAGCCTGGTTCTGCTGGAGGTTTCTTCCTGTTAAAAGGGAGTTTTTCCTTCCCACCGTCGCCAAGTGCTTGCTCATAGGGGGTCGTTTTGACTGTTGGGTTTTCTCTGTGTTATTGTAGGGTCTTTACCCACAATACAAAGCGCCTTGAGGCGACTGTTCGTTGTGATTTGGCGCTAAATAAATAAAATTGAATTGAATTGAATTGAATTGTAAAAACTCCATATGGGACTCTGCCGCTTTCTCGGCAGATCGCTGCCCAATGGCGCTCCCAGCTTAAAGTCATCGGAGTGGAAAAAAATGACGTCATATCAATCCAGCAAGGCTTTTAAATAAAATGACAAACACGAAAACGAAGGTCATTTTACCTGTAATTTCAGTTAGTTTAGTTAGTTTTGTAAACTCACAATACAGTTTTAGTTAGCTAGCGTTTTTTCCTTTTAATTATAGTTTTTATTTATTTCAGTTAACAAAAATGTTTTTTCAATTTCAGTTTTTGTTATTTCGTTTGTTTTTGTTAACTTTAATAACCTTGCCGTGCACAATTAAATCTGTGTGCTGTGTGTGTTCCTGGACTTTGATCATTTTTCTAACAAGGCGTCAGATGCAATGACAATAAAGGCATTCAATTCGATTCAACTTGAGCGTGGCGCCGAGAACCTGACGGCACTGCATATTCAATGACACGTCAATCACAAGTTGGGCACAGCCTAAAGCGTACCATGTTTCATCACCTGTTTAACTGTTAATGTGACCACAATTTACCAAATCAATATTGTGCTGTCATTACTCTTGCTTCATAGTACACTCCTCTGTAGGGCTGTTATGCTGTTGACTTCTATTGAATGTAATTTGCGGCCAGAGGAGTGTCCCCCTGCTGGAGATTGGAAAAAATGCACATTTAAGGTACATCTGTATGGTCTCACTTTTCTTACTCTGAGCCTTCATCCATCTTTTATGTACAGTCTATGCTCTCAGTGCCTGATCCAAAGTGTGCAGAGTTCAATGAGCTTACGATTTGTCATTGACGACGGTGGTGATCGCGTCTCTAAGATCCTCAGTTGTCATGAAGTTCAAGTTGAGAATAACTGCAACTCCTTTAGCCTTCATATGGATCATGTTGTCTGGCTGGTCACCGAACATGGGGATGCCCACCATGGGAACGCTGTGGTAGATGGCTTCATAAATCCCATTTGTGCCCCCATGAGTGATGAAAGCTCTAGTCTTAGGGTGACCTGATGCATGAAACATCTGAAGTTAGTTATTCACACTTGGACAGAAGGAGGATCTGAACAAGTAGGTTGAGATAAAATTGATTTGCATGGTCAGACAACTAACATTATAGAACAGCGCTTAACGTAGGAGGTTTGAGAAAGGTAATCAAAATAGCATCTTGTAGAAAATTGTATTTCATCTATTTTACCTTGCATTAATAAGTAAAATGCTGACAACCTTCAAAAATATATCTAGTGTTGATTTCACCTTTAGATGTAAGGAAATCTGTGATCGGTATCAACTTTTCTTACCCAGGAGGTCATTCTGAGGGATCCAGTCATATATTCTAGTGTTGGCCCCCAATGTTTCTGGCTTTTCTCCTCGGTATCTCCACAGCACCTACAAACAGTAAAACATTTCTTTTTGTTGCTGTATACGTACAGCTCCGGCTTTAAATAATATATGGCAAAAGATTACGAAAAAAAACCCTGCAGGAAGCATTTTTGGTCACCAACATTCTACCTGTCACCTACTTCCACAAATTAATCAATGTGATTAGTGTATATAAACTTTTTAATGGTAACTTAATATTTAATCTGAAATTTTAAAAGTTGGGTTTGGGGACCCATCAAGACTTGTCCTCAGGAATCAGCTGTTGCCAAAGTCGGGCTATTCACAACCTGAAAAACTGGCTGTGGATGTGAAAGTGGAGGCAGCTGATTTCCACAACGCACCTGCAGCGTGAAATGTTTACAGTGTGAAATGTCATTAAGAAATAGTCATTCATTTCTGGAGGTCAGAGGTAAAGCACTCTGCACCAGTTTGAAACACGAAGAACTACTCCACACTATCAGGGGTTAGAGAAGTTGATTGCAGTTTACCCTCTGACCTTTTGTGGGATCTGAGCGAGGGCTGAGGCTATCATGTTGGCCTTCTCCATGGTGATGTTGTTGATCATTGATCCCAAAGTGAACACCACAATCCCATCATCTCCAGAACTCTCTACAAATTCATCCATATCCTGCAAGAAGGTTATCATGATCTCACTGCCAGCCAAAACCAGCTGTTTTTCCCATCTTTGTTCAACATTTTGATGTTCAAGTCAGGAATACTCTGTGGTGTAATGACTGCTCAGGGTGTAATAGCAGTAACAGTGGTTACCTCTGGTAAAGGTTTAGCAGGTCTGCAGTGGAGCCCACCAACAAATTTGAAGTTGGGGAGGAAAGGACGAGGGAATTCATAATCCCAGTAGGTTCGCATTAACCAGATGTCTGCTTTACCCATCATCTCACAGGCACTGGTGGGAGCTCCTGTTGCAATGCAATTTGATGGGTTATGAAAACACTGCATTAACATCATTAGAAGGCTTACAACATTTTACCCAGTGCTCACCTTTGACTTCAGAGTAATATCGACCTAGTGGTTTCCAAAGAATCTGATCAATCACGATGTCTTGCAGAGCGTAGAAGAGAGTGTTCCACACTCTTCCTGAGAAGTCCATCTTATCTGTGAGTTTGCTCATAGCACCGGGCACAAAGGATGGTGGAGCAGGCATCTGACCACACTGCCTCTCCCAGTTATTAGCTAAGGAGAAGCGCAAGGAGAATACGAGTGGGATGCCCAAAATATCTGATACCAGGTCACTGCCGGGGTAGATGGGGTCAGCCAAGAGAAGGTCGTAATTTCCCTCTTTCAGCTTTTTCATGATGACGTCTGATTTCACCACACCGTCCAAATACTGCATAGAAAGCTGCAAGTCAGTTTTCATTATTTCAACGAATTTGATGAAGTACTGCAAATAGTTCATGTGATCACTCTTATAGATGGAGAATCGGAAGAAATCTTCTAGAAACTCTTCCATGGCCTCCATTGAGAAGAGACGTTGAAGGGCTCGTAGTGAAAGCGGGAGGGTTCATTGGCTTTCATGTACACTGATGTGCTCGGGGCCAGTACAGTCACCCGGTGTCCCCTGTCGACCAGCGTCTCCAGAACAGGCTTCATGTTTATCCAGTGGCTGCCTTCAGTGTACCACATCAAAATGTTCCCTCCGTTTGCACTCCACGCCACACAGAGAACCAGCAGGACGCAGGCAGAGACACGCAGCTCCATGGTGTCTGAATGTCAGCAGGTAAAACAGCTGTAGCCCGATCCTTTTGTAAAAGTATCCTGGAAAGATAATTATGAACTTTATAAAGCTGTATTCTGACTCATTTCTCTTACTGTTGCACTGATCATTTCACAGTGGGTTAAAAGGTAATGGCAGTAAAGTTGACATCACTGAAAAACAAGACTGATTTCTAACCTTTATGAGAACTCCACTAAGAAATTAAAAAGATGTGAGAGCCCGAGGTTGTAGACAGAGTGAAGTAATGCACAACAAGGATTCGACTGTATAGGCTGGGACTCAGATGTAAACGCTGTCTCCAGGTGTACAACAGGAGTGTCACACCCGGAGGTATCAGGCCTGTGACGCTCTCTGTGTTGCGGTGACAAAGAACTGCTTTTTTGTGTGGCATCTTACTGTGACACCTGAATGTTTGTACACCCCCCCTCCTGCCCCCCCCCAAAAAAACAAACAAACAAACAAACAGACAAACAAACAAATAAAGAACACAAAGTCGCAGGTAGGATGACAAACCAACAAACAACAGAGTGCCTGCAACAGGATATAGATCACGGATCTATGGAGCAATTATGCCAGGTCGACAGGTAGAAGATCAAAGAGACCAGATGTGTAGGCTACCAGGTGTTACGCACAGGTATCCTCCGCGTGGCTCTGTTTACATAAGATCGGAACCGTCACCGCCACTGGCAGTCAGGAGGAAACAAAGCGGAACTTCTCTCCAGGCGGAACTTGGCTAGTCCACGTGGGTAGCTGCAAAAATCTGTCGCGTTTGACTGTGTCAGTTTTGGAACTTGTGGAAATCAGAGGACAACGTGCCCGTGAACGCAACTCTCGCGAGAGTTAGTGCGAGATTCAACATGGCGACGTACACTACCTAAAAAGTAAACAAAACTTATGACCTACTTAGAAACTTCTCAAAACGCATCTTTCTTCTAAATCCCGGAATCTGCCCCAATCAGCACAGGCTGGACGAACGGGAAGACTTCATCGACGCCCGTTTTAACCGGATTTGTACCAAGAGCGAAGACGAGAAGAAACGTCAAACTACCGGTTTAACGATTCGCCGAGCAGCAGAGCTTTAACCAGCGACACCTCCCGGTCTTTGCTGCAAAGAGGTAGAAAACAGGCTTGATAACACACACACACACACACACACACACGCAAACAGTGCATAAAAGAGGGAGAGAAAGCCACCCCTCCTAGAAAAGTTCTATATGGATGGACAGATTTTTCCAAGATGAAAATGTCTCTCATATATAAATTAGACGGGCCGTTTATATCAGGTTAATCCTGGCTTTTCTGGATAGAAAGGAATCACTGAGCGCTCCTGAGCCCCTGTCTTTGTGTTTGTTTTTCCACCACACCAACACAATGCATTCCCAAACGCACCAACTCGCCCTCTATGATGGATATAATCTCCCTCTCAGTGTTGCATAATAGCAAACAGTTTCACCACGCTCATTTGTAACGTGGAATATCTGTGGAACTGGTGCTCGGGCAAAGAAAAGGGAGGTTTTGAATCATGCGGCCAAACCTCAAGCTGATAAATGTCTCTTGAACTGATCATTATAAATTAGAATAATCATAATTTAGTTATTTTAAGCACACTACAAAACAAGACAGAGGTGTTTGCATTTTAAATGATAAAAATATTTTATTTACCCACAACTCTACCATTGTAGAAGGATGTTTTATCACTGTAAGCATTTTGATTAAAATTACCCAGTAGCTATTGGCAGTGTCTGTGGCAGATAATCCATCTTTTTTTTTTTTTTTTCACAAGTTTTTCCCTCTATGTCAAATCTTCCAGACCAACATCCTCAGAAACACTTCATGAGTGAGCTTGGGCTCTGTGACATTTGGCGACTACAACATCCAAAGATACTGATTTATCTCATCAGTCATACTCTTGCATCGATTACCTTCTTATAAGTAAATCAGTTATCTCAAATATTTTAGAACCAAGGATACAACCCATCACTATTAGTGGCCATTCCCTTGTAACATTTTAAATAGAATATAATTAGTCCCCAGAAACAGACCTTTAGGTGGCATTTCAACATTTCTCTGCTCAAAGATCCAGAATTCGACAGTTCAGTCTAAAATCAAAGATCCAACCTTTAACTTATCATCATATCTCTGTCATCTCTGTAGACATAAAAATGATAAGCAAGCTCTGGTTCGTGGAATGGAAAAAGTCATGGATTCCACAATCCATCCAGATCAATCTGTGTTTGTCAAAGGTAGACGCACATGCAGCAATGCTGCAACTGTTTAACTTAATTCACTTTTCATCTCCACAAAAACAAAAGCTATCATAGTAACTCTAGATGCAGACAATGCATTTGATACTGTGGGCGGGGCTTTCCTGATTGGCTTCAGAAAGTTATTTGTTTGATGGATCCATCTCATGGCTTCCTGATGGCTTTGTACATCTCAGCTCGTAAGGAGAACATTGGACTTTTTTAAAAGAGTTTTTGTCTGTGCAAACAAAATTTCATGAACTGATCCTTACATCAAGTTTGAGATGGTTCATGACCAAATACTTTCAGTTCTGACAATATTCACATGCCTCTGCTCTACACTTGGATAAGCAGCAAACATGATACACTGAGATGTTGAGCATTATACCATTAGCACTTAGCTGAAGGTACTGCAGTGTATAAGTACAACTCTCCTAACATTTTATAGACTCATAGTAGAGCGATCTCTAGGAGTAGAAAGGGGCAGCTGATTTCAGAAACCTGCCGGGGCGAGAGGGGTCAGAGGAGTTGTCAGCCATGCCGTCAGGAATCGTTGTTGTTCTTGGGAAATGTCACCGCTGACTGTTTGGGCGTGCAAATCTTAACTCTGGGTACTTTGTCCCCCTCATTAACATTGTAGATTCCTTTTGACGCAGGATTCAGGAGCGTCTGGAAAAACAATAAGCATTTGAATATTGGATTCAATGCCCTGTTGAGGCAGTCATTGGCCATTCAGTGTGCCAGTGTTTTCAACCTTAGACCTCCCCTGATGGTGCAGTGGATGTGTGAGAGAAACTAATGATCAACCAGCAGAATCACTGAGCCTCTAACTGCGCTTTCTGCCCTCGTATTTAATTTTCTCTGGAATCCAACAATCTACTGTTTCCGCTCTACAATCCCGCTGCTTCCTTTCCTTTCCTTCCTTCCTCCTTCCTCGCTCTGTCTTCCCACCACAGGGTAAGGGGTTACAGCGCATTGCTTTTTGAAGTAGACATTTGCATAATCAGATTAGGATGTGTGATTGTCAGTGGGCTCCCCCATCAGAGGGTGCTCCAGAGGAGAGAGGGTGCTGTCCAGCCCAACAATGGAAGACTCCCCTCCTCTCTCACCATCCAACCGGCCCTGCACCTGCATCCCACCCACCCACACACCCACGCTGCAGGTCGACAGCGGCAATGGTGGAGAGAGAGCGAGAGGAAGGTGCAGGAGGAGGAGGAGGGGTTCGAGTGCATGATGGGAGTGGGAGGGCAGGGGTTGAGCTGAGATATTTAAACATGCAGAGTGTGAATTGGCTTTAAGGGGATAAAGAGCTCAGGGCCTATCGGTTGGCACCCAACTCCAGAAATTCTTTTTCATGGGCGCCTCAGCCGGGAGAGCGAGGGGCTGCCTGCACTGATCTGGCCCATTGTGATAACGGATTCAGACAGTGTGCTAGACGCTGATAAGGAAATGTGCTCTCAATAGACGATTGCCCACATACTTGGAAGAGAATAGTCAATCAGGCAAATATACTTGGTGCAGGGAATGAGAAGCGTACAGATTTGTTATTGTTTCTCAGTGCATGGTTTCATAATCCTTGTGGAAAGTTGAGGTCAGAGTTATGCTCACGCTGTTGTTGGGCGTTTTCTGTGAATAAGGTGTTTCAGCAAAATGCTTTTCACAGCCTGACAGCGAGCGTGCAGAAGCGTTCACGCGCCTTGCTCCGGCGTCAAATGACCGACTTATTGAACATCAGGGTGAATTTCATGTTCAGCTGACAAAGGAGGACCCCGTTGTTTTAATCTTGTCTCATTTTACCAGAAGCCTGCTCAGTTTACTGTGAAATTGCTCAAGACGTAAACGCTTCCTAAATTCATGTTACGGATGAGTCAGAACGCTTGGTAATATTTGTCATTCTGAAAGTACCGTACGATTAATTTAGCATTACTGCAGCATTACAATAGGTCACCTGTCGCCTCCCACAGGCCTGCAGCCAGTGTGTCCAGCTGGCCTCTGCGCCGTTTACACACCATTAGCCGGAGTTTAACAGCCGGGGGCGAAAGCGCCTTAAACCGACTCCGTGTTTACTCTGCAGCTCAGTTAGTTGCTGCCTCTTGCTTTAGAACGGGGCTCATTTTCTGTTGTCACAATAGGCGATTAGGCATGTAAATGTCTGACCCCAGTTTAAACGGCTGCCAACACTGTCGGTATTGTACCTAGAGCTGGAGCAAATAATCCATTAGTGTGCTTGTTGACTGACAGAAAATTGATCAGCAACTGTTCTGATAGTGTAAGAAAAGGCCTAATTATTTACTGGTAGCAGTTTGTAATGTAAGGACTTCCTGCTTTTATAGAACTGCAGATTTAAATGTTCCTTTTAGACTGTTGGTACAACAAAATATCTGAAGATGTCACTTTGGATTATTAAAATCTATTTTATACTTTATGACCTAATTTAAGCTTTTATAGACTACACAGTTGATTTGAATTTTCATGGCATCAGGATATAACACTGCTAAACACACGGTAACATTTGTTTAGTGTTTATATTGATATTTGTTTAGATATTTGAATTAATTCCTGTTTATTATCAGTCATTTTTACGTTTTGCGCTGTTAAAATCCTCATGTAGCAGCAAAGTTTAAGTGCTTAAAAAAAACAAAAAAAACCCTCCATTTGGACTGGTCAACTCAATGGTGTTTGACTTCAGAGCGACCTCTGACCTCAGAGGTTGCAAGTTAAGCGCTCGTCCCTCAGGCCTCTGGTCAGGGGTCAGTTTTGTGTCCGCGCGGTCATCACGGGGCTGCTGAAAACAAATGTTTCTGAGCTTATTGAGCAAGAAAAAAAGGAGGCCGCTGAGCTGTACCCGACCCAGCCCGAAATAACTCAACAATTCCCCTCTGTATGCCTCTATTTACCATTCACAACAACTGCCTGAAGCTCATTTACATTATAAAGACCTTTGACATTATTATAAATATTATAAATTCTGTGATTTTTTGCCATATGTTCCTTGATTTTCACCACCATCCACGCTTCGTCATTAACAGTTTAAAAAGGTGGAATTTGGAAGCTAAAAGTGTGCAGTTAAATTATTGGCTAACAGTATCAATGAACACTCAGAAAGAGGAGGATAAAAGTTGGGTTTTCTTCGGCTAACAGTGCGGATAAACTTAGGAAGGCGGGTCTGGACCCTCGACGGCCTCTGGGCAGTTATTTTGTTGCATTATTCAAATGAACATTAGCGTCAGTGGTCACCAGGACATTAAAAACTGAAAATCACCATTAAAATATGATATTAAAAATTGTTTCCCCCCCCACACTCTTTGCTGTCACTGAATGATCCCATTCAGAGTAAATATCAGGCTGAAACTAATGCAGATCCTTTTAAAATAAGTTCATAAGATGAAATGTAACTGTTAGCATTGATAGAGTCCATCTGGCTCAAAGTTTGCTTTCTATGGTCTCTAAAACACTCATTTTTTTATACGAGTAATTGTTTCACTAAACAATTCAGAAGGTAACAAATCATTTATTAAATAAATAGTTCAAATAAATAACATGCTATATATTCACAAACAAACCAAAATAACTTACAAAAGAGGTATAAGAAGATAATCGGCACACTCTGAACAATCAACGTATTATCTTTGGCTATATGACATGCGTATTTTACAAAAACAACCCAGTGAAAACACAGTGAAGGTATGTGTGGATAAATACTCAGAGAGGGTTGTCAGTTTTGCCCACACCCAATCCAAAACGTAACCGATACCGATGTCGTCTGCGAACGGGACGAGAAAGAGGGGAAAGCTTTCTTAGGATCGACTTTTGTCAAGTCGCGTAACCTTGATAATTGAAAAGAGAGGTCACACGGAGTCTTCTCGGGGAGGGAGGGCAGCATGTCGACTGGGGAGAAAAAAGTGCCCTTGGTTATTTTGAGATGATTTGCAGTCTTGGCTGAACCATTATCTATTCAAATGCCTCGTGTAATCTATTGCTCGAAATGAGAAATTCCTTAATCCCCTCCATTTTCCTCATTGGCAAAACAGCCCGTTACTGCAAAACTAAATTAGTTCCAGGCAGGCCAGCAACAAGGAATATTAACATAAAGACACGAGGGGAATAGTACATCCAGGTTTTACACATCCATGCAGAACATAAATCAATTTCACCTGCAAATCATATTTCATAAATTCAACACAGATGCGGCGCTCACTTTTCAGCCACGTTTGAATATCACACATTCTGCACTGAATGCAGGGACACAACAGTCTTTACAGAGGACAGATCAGTGTTGAAACTCTGGGGGAGGGGGGGTCCAGAAGTTCACTCCAGAGTTTCTGCTCTCAAATGAGTGGCTGCGGCTCTACCAGGCCTCCGAGCTGTCGCAGCTGGATCCGGGTGACGGAGCCTCGGTGTCACTGGTCAGGGCCCAGGGGTGCGGAGGGGAGTGCAGCTGCTCCATGTTTCCTCTGAGAAAGGTGAGCAGGGCGGTGGGGGAGTGGCCAGCCGGCTGGCCGCTCTGGCTCTCCAGCAGCTGGACGAGGAAGTTGATGTAGCGCATGGCCAGGCGCAGGATCTCGTTCTTGCTCAGCTTCTTCTCCGGAGGATGGGTGGGGATGAGCTTGCGGAGCTCGGCGAAGGCAGTGTTGACATTGTGCTGGCGCCAGCGCTCCCTCGTGTTGGTGAACACCTTTCTGGTCATGATGCTCAGCTGCAACAAGTGACACATGATTAGTCAAGTCTAGCTTTTTACCTCGAAGGTGTTCTCGTCCTAAAGGTACGGCACTCAGCTTTATATCTCGGAGGTTTCCACGGAAGCAAAATAGGCACGATGGACATAAAGGCTCTAAAATAAATGAAATCATCAGTCACAGTGCCGATGCTGAGGAGCGTGAAAGGAGGAAGGTCGACGCAGCGTGAGGAGGGAAAACTGACCCTTTTTTTCACAAAAATTACAAATGATTTTAAATTATTTATAGAATCCTACAAAAGCATTTTCCAGAATTTATTTGTTCATTTGCTGCTTTTTTTCCCTGCAGTATGCAACCTTCATGGTTTGCTTCAGAGTTAAAGGGATAGTCCGGTGTTTTTGGACTTTTTCCGCAGTCTTTAGCATTTATAGGCAATTACAGCCTATAAACCTTTAACAGATGGTATCTTAATTTACATTATAAACAATTTATTAAACGTTTCTGCACTTACTCTTTTTAAAAAACAAATCTCTACAGCAATTCACTGCTTATTACATTAAATATCTACTATACCAAAGTGGAAACATGTGGCCTCAGAGGAGGGAAAATCCCTCAGTATAAAACAAGTTTCTCACCTGTACCTGTGTGTGGAAAATGCGCAGAAGTCTCTGAGGCAGAGCTACCGTCCGCTGGTCATCGGCGTGTCCAGGAGACCGGTGTGAAGGTCCACTCAGATGTGTCTTCTCATGCTCCCTGAGCTCCAAATGAGCGGGAGGAGAGGAGAGAACGAGGGAGGGAGGGGTGCGAATGCCCCGTGCTCGCATCCCACATTTTTATAGCAGCGCAGCCCCATTGTGTGACGTGTGCTGTCGTGGAGTCGCTGCGTGCATTGTGTGAGGTTGGTGTGATTGTTAAAACACATGCCTCCTCCTTTTCTGTCACTTGGAACGAGTGTGCGTGCGTTTATGATGCTGCTGCACCCAAGTTTAAATCATTTGTGTGTGTTTTTCTTATTTATTGGGGGGGGGGCTTTCTGCAGCTTTTATTATTTAACAGCCTTTTAAATGACCATTTGTGCTCCTTTTATGATTCATTTGTCATTTAATCCTTGAAGGTTAGCGCTAAAGGTGACAAATAAATTCCTATTGAAGTGAAACTGAGACGTTCATCTCTCTGATCCTTCTCTTACTGCTGTGGACACTTATTCCTTTCTGCTTCTCTGACATTAGGCATGGACAACCCACCGTCCCCTCCATCGAGGAAAAGACCTTGATATCAGTGGCTGCTCTGCTTTGAATCTGGCCTGATTGGGCCACAAAAGGTAAAAATACCATATCCAGATTGACAGTTGAACAATGTGGGTTTTGTTATGACTATGGTAATCTTGTTGAGCCATTCCAAGGGGCCACACATAAATTAGAGAGGAAACACGGCGAGCACGGCGTCCGACTCACCTCTCTGCAGCCACTCCTCACTCCCCTATCTGCCCCCTTCTCTGCCCCCCACTTTCAACCTCCGTTCAGACAGAAAAACACATCTAGTTTAACCAATTGTCACTGTTCTTTTTACACCCTTCAAGTGTTGTTTCAAAGACGCAGCCTTCCATAAAAGTCTCTGTGTGGAGTAGGAATTTACATAATCCGATTAGGGGCTGGGATTAGCCTCGGGCCTGGAGAACAGGCCCGATGGGGGCCGTTTTCTGAATCGGGCATTCATGAGCCCTGCTGCACGTCCAAGAGGCTGCACCTGCAGGCCAGGCGCCGCTACTCGCTGCCTCCGTCCAGCCTCCACTCCAGGTCTGCAGACACACTTCTCTGTGTGGCGGTTTGATGGCCAGGTGCCGACTGTACCTGCTGTACTTCAACATCCAGGTTGGAAGCAGAATGCGGACAGACCCGTCACTTCAGCTGAAGGGTGTGCACGCGGTTTGTGTTTGCAGGGGAGACAAGACGAGAAAACAGAAAACCAATGACAGAAGTCACTGCACAGTTTATATATTTAGTGAATGCACATAATTGTGCCGCTTTACATCAGTGGATTTGCATATCTCTTTTCAGGAGTAGACCAAAATGGCTCTGCTTCATGCTGGACTGTTGGACAGTGAAATGAGCCTGAGCTGCTGGGCTACCTCCCCTTATGGAGGTTCAAAGATGCCCTGCTAATAATGCAGCCTGTTACCCAGCACCATAAAGTAACAGAATGTGCAGACTGCATGTGAACCAGTCCATCTGCAAAGGTCCGACTTTGTGGCACAAAAACCCCCAAAAAACAGGGACTGGCACCACATTCACAGTTTGACATTCATGTTGCATTTTGGTTATCGTTGATGGCAGCATCATCACTTTTAAAAAGTTTTTTTAATTATCTGATACAAGCTAACATTCAGTCAGTGTTATTACTTTGTGTTCTGTGCTGGTCACACCCAAATGTTCCATGTTTGTTTGTAATGAGTTTTTACTGGGTAAGCAAAACTGTGACACCATGAGTGCAGAGGGTTGCCAGATTGATCATCCAAGTTTGCATTACAGTAATTATACTACAGGGAGGCAAACTTCCAAGGCTGGACCCACTTCAGATTTTTCATGACTAAGACAGGGGGTGTGTGGATCCATCAAAAAATGACCAATGCCTACAAAAAAAAAAAGACTAAATAAAGGTGTTTTTTTTTTTTTAAATCAGTGTAAGAAGAGGATATAATCTCCAAGATCAATGTGGTAATAAAGTCGATATTAAAACACGAACCAACAGGAGAACAACTACAAACTAAACGTGCATTTTGAATAAATTTGGTGCATCAAACACTCAAACACATGTGAAGGATTATAAAACATATTCCTTTCATGACAACTGTGGCTTTATCCTTCTACTCAGCATTTTGAGGTGTTGCATTTTGTGCCCAAAAGCAATCACACATCCTGGTTGTTTTTTCCCTCTCTTATCTATAATCACTATCTAACCATAAAGGTGCCTCTGCTGGGGCTCCAGCTCGTCTTTAGGAGAGGAAACACACAGGTGACTGTTAATTGCAGGCTGTGATTAAAGATAACGGCGTGACCTTTACAGCTGAAGCCAAAACAGCCGCCAGACTAAAGGATGCTTTGGTTTAAACAGCCTGTTTGTTCCCACAATATCTCTCCTGTCCCATTCAGTCCAGGACTCCAGTGTAGTCAGGGACCATTACTGCGCCATTAGGCTACTGTTTGCTTCGCCTTCATAGAGGGACTACTTTAACCACCCTGCTGACTGCTTTTGTTCCTGTGCCATTAAAAAAAGAAAAAAATCTTTGTTTGCCCACTGCTTCTAAGGAGGCAGCAGCCAGGGAGACAGACAGACATGCAGAGAGGGGAGATGTGTTTAAAAAAAAAAAAAAAAGTGGTGGGTTATTGATGGTGGTAGTCAGTGCTTGATATGGCTGTCCAGAGGCAGGGAGGCTTGGAGTCGATGTCCCCGGGGTCGTCTTTGTCTGGGGATCATTCCGGAGGGAGCTGGCTTCACTCTGCTGGCTCGTGAAGATAAGCACTCTCTCCACATGCTGAGAGAGCACGATAAGGGGATTGCTTCACTAAATTATATATATAAAGGAAGAAGCCCCATCACTGGAGCCGCTAAAATGAGACTTTATCAGGTTAGCTGGGAAACACCCGCCATCCCACTCCTCCAACCCTAAATCACAATTTGTTTTTCCTCAATTGAGCATCCTCAGTATGGGGGGTGGGTGTGGGTGGAGCAGACAGTTATAATTATGTTTGGGCTTATTTTGTAAGGAGAACCTGCCAACACCTTCTCATTATTACTTTGCAGTATTTACACATATAATCATTTATAGCACATCCTAATGCAGTTGTAAGCAGATTTATGGCACTAATTAATTAAAAATGTGACCACGTTATTACAAGTATTCATTGTCTACTTTTATACCAGCTTAAGAAGAAGAACTTCAGGGGGTGGGAATACCAGCAAATCCAGATTTTTAATAAATTACAAATAAAAGTGTCCTGTAAAACTGCTTTAAAAGTTTAATAAATATGAAATAATGTAAAAACACATTTGCACAATAAATTGTATTTTTTTTTACACTGAAATAAACAATTCAAATGATTTTGTCTGAACTTTAATGCAACTAATTTTTTTGAACAGTGTTTTTGATAACAAAGATGAACTACTAATGAAATACAATTACTTACAGAATACACATCTACAAATTAAGATGTTTTTGTCAGGAAACTAAAATGTAATCTGAATAAAACACTGCAAGTTAAACATGCCTAAACTTTAAGATGTGTTTTTTTTTTTTCCTCCGTTCTTGCCTAAAATAATTTCAGTCTGGTCTGCCCATCACTTCTGCCGGGCACCCTCTCATAGCTCAGCCTCCCCTCCTTCTTCAGCGGTGTCAGCACTGCAAAAAAACAAAACAAAAAGCAGAGCGACAAATAAACCACATTTCCATCCAAATCTAGAGCAACTTCTAACAAGACAAACAGAGAAAGGAGACTGCAACATGCATTTTCAACCACAAACCGTCACAGAGCAGTGAAACGCTGTTAGATGAGATGGAATTATACAATTACTCGCTGTGTTCAAATCTAAAGGCCTCTAAACTTCATAAACCTTAGATGGTTTAAATTTGGCTGACCTCCTTTTCAGCTCCGGATCATTTTCAGCATGGCGGGTATTTTTACTTCACCCCACAGGCGTCCTGTTGTGTTCACGTATATACTTCTGCCTCTGTGCTCGGATCTTCTAGTGTGTCAAAACTGTGACTCTTTGACCTGATTTTTTTATTTATTAGTCTAATTTGGAGAGTGAAAATTACTCGGGTGGTTTCTGCTGAATGTTCTTCCTCAGACAGCTCAGTAGAACTCCACGCCGGCGGTCTCACCTCACAGCACCGCAAATGTATAAATCTGCTCCTAGCATCGCCCCTCACCGCATGTGTCGTCTTCAGTGCACAATGTAAGCATCTGCCACCTGCCCGTTCACCGTATTTGCCTCCCTGTGACTTTGTCTACTTCCCAGAAATGAAAATCAGTTTTGGCACACTAGAGGAAATCTAGTGAGCATAACAGAGGCAACAGTACAAAGGAACACGATGGGAGTTTGAACTGAAAATAGAAGCTCTCTAAGGAGACTGGCCAGATTTAAATCAGGTAAGTTTTTCTTCTGTTTGGGCCTCTTTCTTAAACTTTATTCTTTGTAAAAAGAAGAGAGGAATATAAACTGTGGCCACTTCCTGTTTCACTCTAATCATTACAGACTCATCTGAGAGTGTATCCTCTGTTTAAGCAACAACTTCAATGCTTGTTGTTTTAATTGTACTTTTTGTATTGTGCATTTTGCTGGTATTAAAAATTTTGTGGATGCAAACACGTGTATTCAGCGTGTGGAGCTGTAGTTATGTGCCCACTAACCACACCGTGTTAACTGTATGAACTGCATTTGCCTTCAAAGTAAAAGCTGCACCTTTTGGAAACATGCTGCCTGCAGCACCGAGGCACAGCTTTTACTTTGAATGCGAATGGTCTCCATTTCCAGTTTGTGTTGCATTTTTCAGCTTCACTGCCACTCAGAGTTGTTGGCGAGTGTTTGCAGACAAGTTGGCGTTTTCCATAAAGACTATCGGCGACTGTAGACAAAAGCAACCAAAGAAGAGCACCAGGGTCAAAGTGCTTGACCCCAATGGAGGATGAGCTAGCTTGAATAGCATGCATCTATGGCAAGAATTTGAACATCCTAGGTCACATTGTTCTTGCGTTATTGCATTCACAAGAGTTTCAGAAAATTTGACCTCTGACCTTTAGTAGATGCATCTATGGTGTGAATTTGAACATTTCAGGTCACATGGTTTGTGAGTTATGGCCAACGTTAAAGTTTTTGTGGCACAGACGCCGAAACCGCCGATGCCAACGCCGTGACGCTAGCTCGACTTTTTCTTCGAAACAGCCGGGCTAAACACCAGCAATAATTCGTGCATAAACAACATGTGAGTAACAGTGACAGAGGTTGTGTCAACAAGTTGTATCACGTTCAAAACTGTCAGCAATGTGCACATGATGTCATGGGAGAAAACTGAATTGCCCCACCTGATCCAACCAAGCCTGCCGTCTCTGCACTTCTCTTCCTCTCCCGTCCTGTCCAGCATCTGTAGCTGTAGTTGACTGAAACCGATGTCATCCCTCCATCCCTGGAGAAGCAGGTGCTACCAATTGGACCTCGACCCCACATGACACCTGTAGGTGGGCTCAGACTGTGCTGGCTGGGAGGATAAAGGTCATTGTAGAGTGTAGCGTATGTGGACATTTGGGTGCCGGCTGGTTTCTGGAGGATGGGACTGGAACTGAAGGTGGAGTCGAGCTTGAACGGCGTGTCAGCAGGGTGTAAAGACAAGGTGTAATCGTTTGGTGGAGCCCTGTGTGTCCACTCATTGACTGATCTTTCAACAACCCTCCCCATCACTCCGGGTAGGCTCCTCCAGCCAGAAAGCTTACCATCCTCTTTCCGTGAATCACTCGTGGTCCAGCTTCCCTGGAAACAAACATCTGGGGTGCCAACAGAGTCACGCAGGTCAAGTCTGAAATCTGAATTGCCATCCTGGAGTGTCAGGTCTTGTTTAAAGAAGCTCTCCTCTGCATTCGTGACTCCGAACAGGAAGCTGGTATTCTGGTTGCTACAGAGCAGATCTGGATGGGGGGACTTCATGCTTTCATATTCATCAGTTTCAGTCTGTGGGCTGCTTTGTTGGGTTATTTCAGTGGTAAAGGTCTGAGGGTATTTTGGATCTGCTGCCAGTGGATACAGGGAGGTGGTGTCACTGAACAGCTAAACCCCAAAAGAGAAGGTGGGGGAAAAATTCCCATTTACTTTCTTAAGAACTTATTTTTCTCACAGAAGATAAAATTTGGCCGACTAACATCCGTATGAAATTACAGCAGCCACAGATGCTGTTTCATAGTCACACTCAGCGGTCTCAAACTCCCGGCCCGCAGGCCACTTCTGCCTGCCCCCCCCACTTCCGGCCCTTTAAGTTACTTTTTTGACATTTCGCTTTCCGCTCCAATTAAGAGGAGTTAGCGAAATGTCAAAAAGCAACTTAAAGGGCCAATCTGTCTTATATTTTTGACATCAAATCGCAGGCCGGAAGTAGGGGGCGGGGCGGGGCCAGAAGTGGCCCGCGGGCCGGGTGCTTGAGACAGCTGCACCAGTCTGACAACAGAGGTAGGAAGTGTCACACCTCCCCTTTGCTACCAGAGGCGTTGCTCTCTGCTGGCCAATAATGAATGCAGGTCTAAGGCACTTCCATGCTAGCGCTCTATGCTTACAATATTTTATGGAGAGAAAATTGACTCAAAATATCTGTGTGTCTGTAATGCTGGATTTGTACGTTTTTGTAAGTTGTAAATAACATTTTTGTGCGTAACTTCAGGTACTTGTAAATGTGTGTTCAAATACAAATACAAATATTAAGAAATTATGAATACAAAATAAAAGTACGCATACAAACCGTTAAATACAAGTACACGAATTACCTGATACGCACGGACAAAACGACAGTTACGCACTTATCAGGTTACGAGTGCACAAAGTTTTTTGACACACATTTCACGCTTCCTGCGAGCTCCCAGATTCACGTGTACATGGTGCGTTTAAATGCTGCTGGAAAGCTGGGTCATCTGAGTTTTGTTCTTCACTGCTTATTGCTGATCACCTTGAGCACTTTATGTGGCACCTCAGGGAGCAGCTCCTTCAGCTGAGACAGAGAGGCCCCCAGGAGCCACTGGAAGGATGGAGCTCTGCTCAGCATCAGCTGTCCAACCAGAGGGTTGATGCCAGGGAACTGCGACAAACTCTCTTCTTCCTGGAGGAAGCAAGAGAAATAAACAATGAGAAATCAGAATCCGAACAACTTTATTGTCTATGGCAGGGGTGTCGAACTCCCAGCCCGCTTCCGGCCCCGCCCTGTACTTCCGGTCCGCGAATTGACATTTCACTTTCCCCTCCAACCAAGAGGGTTAAGCCTCTTAATTATTGTGCACACAGTCACAATAATTTTTGTTGTGCTTTGGTCTCCAACCACGAGTTTCTGTAGTGTGACCGTAGAAATATGAAAGTAGAACTGAGGGCTCACTTTGTAAACGCTGTCCTGCTATCCTTTAGGAGTACAGACAGATTCCTTTAATTAGTCATAGCTAAAAAATATAAACATGCCCTCAAGAATGGAGTCAAAACACTGCTTTAGTTCACCAGTTCACTTATTCTACATTATTCTCTATGAATGGCTTTGATTTTGGGATTCGAGGTTCACCTGCGAGGGGATCACAGTCAGCCAGTCTCTATTGAGGAAGCTGAGAGGGTCTCTGTCACTGGACATCAGGCTGTGGAAGCAAATCCGACTGATGGACTTTGCTATTTCCAAAAGATCTGGCACTATCAGCACCTGCAAGACAGAGTTCAGAAATGACTAGATCCCATTGTTCATTTTTTCATAACTTTTAGTCTTTCTGTTTAAAATATTCATCCAGAAACCTCATTAATTTGATTTAAAATGAAATAATCTTTTTTTTTTCTAGTCTTTGAATGTGAATGGAAATCTTTTGTTTAGGTCAGCTCGGGATGTGTCAGAATCCCAAGGTAAACCTGGACTTGCCTCAAGGCAGAACATTTGGGAATCATTGACACAGAGACCCTGAAGTAGAACTGAAAAGACCAAACATGTCAGTTCAACCATTTGTACCTTTGCCAGCATTTTAAACGATGTGCTCAGCATTTCTTTAGAAATTGAAAAGATTGGGCAAAACAAACAAGTGAAAGATCAGCTACAGGCAGGAGTAACATTTATGTTATACCTTCACATCCAGATCCTCAGACTTCATGCTGAACAGCACCAGAGATGAATAGACCAACACCAAGTTGTTGAAGGCTTCACTGGAAAATCTGCAGAGACGCAATCAAGGGTGAGCCTTTGTGTGCCGGACTAATGTTTAGCAGACACAAATCAGGGCCTGCCTCACTTTGGAAGATGAAATCATCAAATTTTAGGGTCAATACTTGGTTTAAGTTAAATACACTCTCCATGTGAAGGTGTAAGATGAAGTGTATGTGGACACCCACCCTCCTCCCTGACTGTCTGGGCAGTGGAGGATGAGCCAGCAGAAGCTGTATTGAAGAGAGAGAGCAGTCAGCCTCATCACCAGCCCCTCACTGGCTCGCTCATGACACAGCTCATCCTGCTCCTACACACACACACACACACAAACGCTGCAGTCAGGGTCAGCAAAAGCACGTGTTTTTTTCTTAAAGTTGTTGCAGAGTTTATTGTTCAGCGTTTCCACACAATACTCAAGAGGCTCATTACAGCTAGCAGGGCAAAAACATAAGAGGAAATCCAGCCTCATAGCAAGTAAGTGTGCATGTGTGTCTGACTTTATGAGGACTGATTTGACTTTTAGACTTTGGGAGTGAGGCTGATGTAGCCAATCCTCCCTCTGAAGGATAACAATTTTAGGGTTCAGGTTAGAAAGGCCTTCATTCGGGGGGGTTGTGCACTATGTTCACATACCATGTACCATGTGAATTGACATTTCACTTTCCCCAATAATTAAGAGGGTTAAGCCTCTTAATTATCGGCACACAGTCACAATAATTTTTGTTGTGCTTTGGTCTCCAACCACTAGTTTCTGTAGTGTGACAGTAGAAATATGAAAGTAGAACTGAAGGCTCACTTTCTAACCGCTGTCCTGCTATCCTTTAGGAGTACAGACGGATTCCTTTAACTTAATCCCAAGCAGGCCAGACCACTAAAATCACTGCATAATAACCTGTATTTATTAAAAAGGGGGGGGCATCTATAGGTGTAAACAAGTACATTTGGAAAGCGTTCACCTGAGCCGTAGAGGTATTATAAGAGACATTCAAACAATCCTGAATTCAAATCTATTAAATATAAAACTTTAAGCGTTTTTAAAAATCAGACTTCTGTGGTGATTCTGTAAAAGTCATTTTAATGTCCAGTGATCACTGAAATGAAAGTTACATAATGCTTCACAATAACTGCACAAAAAAGGGGCTTCCTCCACAAGTAAAGGACACGTTACCACCCCTCCCTTAGAAACTACATCAGAAAGTCTTCCTTCTCAAATTAATTTTGCCATTGAATCAATGACACATTTACAAAACATGAACAGCCGAAAACTTTTTCCCCTCATATTCCTGGAGTGTACTGTCATTACGTGCACATTAACATTTACACCCCTGCATTGTATCCGTTAGTTTCCTGCTTCTGTGTTTCCTGGTACCTGAATGACAATGGCGGTGCTTTCATCCACTGTGATCACCGTGTAGTTGTGGATCCCTCCGAGCATCTGCAGGGAAGGAGCGTGGCTCCTCTCCAGCACCGTCACATCGAACCTGCGAACAGACGCGTTTTCACCGCACCGCTAAACAGCAGCTCACCATCGCTGGGAGGAAGAAACGTGATCAAAAAGTGACCTCTGCTGTCTGAAGGTAAGGATAATCCATACAAGGCAGAGGCAGAGTATTGACTGATTGACTTTTAGCTGTCAGGCTCATAATTAACTGTTAAAATGTCAAAAGTGATGCAGCAGAAGTAGAAAATATGTTGTCTGCGTGCATGACGCGAGTAAAATCTGTGATGTGCTATATGACTATAAACAGAAATATAAAATATATATATACTAAAATGTGAATGTTGGCTTTCCTTATGCATTTCTACTTTAATTTGATACCCCAGTAACAGACCTAAGTGTCCCCCAAAAGCTGATGCTTTTTTAGTGGAGAGGAGAGGAGAGGAGGGCACATAAATGTAGGCTCAATGACCTCACTCACACTTATATTTACAGTCAAGACTGAAGCCACACCTACTCACCTACTCCATGTAAAAATGATCCTGATGCTGGTTGGTCATATAACTTGTTATTGGACTGCAGGTGTTTTTGCTCGTTTGGACTCACCCTGACTCGAGTGTTCGCAGCAGCAGCGGACAGTTAAGAAGCCCCTCCGTCACAAGTAACACATACGGCACGTTGTCCTCCAGACACCACGAGGTATTCTCTTCAGGAAAACAAGCACATTTAAAATGATTTAAACAAAAATATCTTCAATAATATCAATAAGTTGAATGTGGTGGCAGCTGACCAGCATCAGAGATGCTGGTGTTGAACGTTAGGTGGCTGATGCTCCTCTCCCCACAGATTGCAGACCATGGAGACTGGCCTGGATGGTCGTACTCAACCACCAGAGAGAAACAGGCCCAGGGGAAGTTGGGGCCAATGTCCTGTTCATACACCACCACACACACACTGTCAGGCACACTGGGAACAGGACAGGGGGGTGAGAACAACATGTTTAGTCATACTTATTCAGACAGCGTGATGAATGACCCCTAAACTGAAGACCACCATCAACATCTATTACATGTAGACATTTAGTTATTGCCAGAATATAAAATAACGTCATACTCTGGGTGTGATTTATCGGTAATTTGCTGAAATTAGGCTGTGATCTAGACTAAAAAAAACAGAAAAGAAAAAAAATAATTATACACACAACATATATCTCAGTATTTTCAATATGCTCTTCTAATATATGTTTAACATAGTTGAGCCCAAACCAGCATGTGAGTGAAATCCAAACTAACCAGTGAGAGGAAGATAATCTTAAAAGTGGTGTCACACACACGACTCCCGGTCAAAAGTCTTTGTCCTGCCCTTTTTAACTGAAAACACTCCTGTAAGTCATTTCAGAAACGCCCTCCTGAGGCAGCTCAAAAGGTAGAAATCTATTTTTAAAGTTATTAACCTCAAACTTCATTAACCGGCTCTCTTTCCTTCTAGCTATCATAATTCTATATACCGTGAAATCTGCTCGACGGTTTAGATGAATAAATTATTTTACCTGCCGACTGCAGCGGCACCGTTCAGCTTTCTCTCGTCCTGCTCTGGACAAACTGCAGCTGCGCCTCAAACAACAGCAAACACAAATATAATGAACTGTTTGAAGTACCCGAAGTCACCTGTTTGCTCTATTTTTCTTTCAGTGTTGTTTTAATTTAGTAACCCTTGTCTTCCCCACAGTGCTGTATGTTTGTGCTGCTGATAATGTGATGACTGAACTGCTCGGTGAGCTGCTCACCTGCCACCTGGTTCAAGCTGCTGATTATTGCTGATCTGCTGCCATCAGAGTCAACTGATACGATGACAAGAATCTACACAGACAAATAAACGGGGCTCTTATTGAGTGTTTTTCACGTAAAGATTTATGACTAACAGCTGCAACTTAGCTGATAGAATTATAGGACCGATTACACACACACAAAAAGTGTATTTCATCTCTTGTTTCGAACACTGACTTTATCTGCGGTGTTGTGTCCCTTCCTGCTGTTCAGCCACTCAGCCACCAGCTGCTGCAGCTTCTCCAGTTTGAGGCTGGACTCTTGGTTCTTCTGACTGAGGTAGAGGATGATGTGCAGCCTCTTCAGCAGCTGCTGCAGACTCTGCTCTGCACTTGCCTCAGCTGCCTTTGTCAGGTACGCTGTTGTTCCCGAAGAGAACGCTGTAAACCTCACAATGTGGTGTCTATTTAATTAAAAGCTTGATGTAGACACTGAAGCTAATATTAAGGCCTCATAAATTTCCAGCTTCTTGTTTTGAGTAATGGGATCCCAACTGATTCTGTCTAGAATATTTACAGGAGATGTTTCTGTGTTTTTCCCCGGTTGTCTTTCACTGGCTCGACATGGACATCGCTTTCACAAAAACACAAAATATACTGTAAAAAAACTAGCATCATCATGAAATCCACTTTGAGTTAACCGTCCAGCTTAAACATTTTAAACTAACTTCATAAACCTTAAAGTCTGGCTGCTGGTACGGCAGCAGTTAATACTGACCCAGACCCGTACTGAGGTCGCACTTCAGCAGCAGCTCCTTAAATGTCACCAGCACATGGATCAGAGACACCTGGTTGAAAAGCACTTCCTGATCTGCAACACAGCGGGAGAGGGAGTAGATAATTTGCTTCTTTCAAATGTAGGTTTAATAGCTTAACCCAACAATATGCAAATAAAAGCATTAATATGGCATTTCCTACCTTTGATCAGTTCTGCAGTCTGTGCAGGGGACCTGCAGAGCGCCCTCTCCTGTTGTTTGAGGAGGAAGTGAGTTTGGTCTGGTGCCAAGCAGCTGAAGTCTTCACACCCTGGGAAGTTGAGCCCCAGCTGTCTGGCAGAGCTCAGACAAGGCTGAGCGAAGGCCAGGAGCTCACAGTAGGCTCGCTGCTGGCTGTCTGCATGAGGTTTAAATAACTAATTTAAAAAACCATCGTCCTTTCCTCCTCCACCCTGCTACTGTTTGGTCAATGAGACAAGCACTCAAGCAGCTTGACTTCAAAACAGAAGCGCTGCATTATAAAGTAACAATCAGTACTTGCAGTGATGTGTACAATGTAACAAAACTTGAGCTTTTGAAGTTTTTGTATTATTGGCAAAGGTTTTCAGGTCTCCATATAATCACTGCTAATAATAATTTATGAGTTTAATCTACCGTGTATATATAAAACAAACAATCATTAAATTAATTTAAGGAGAAAAAAAAGTGTAAAATTACTTGACTGAAACTCTCAAATGTAAAGAAAATTGTAGATATTTGTTAGTGTGGTTTTTAACCTGATAACTTGTGCCGCACCTGTAGCTTTGACCTTAACTACTTGGCTTTCCCGTCTCTGCTGTGGTTTTCCAAGGAGTTGACCCGTCCACGGAGCAGCAGGTTTTCCCTCTCTGGTAGCATTTCCTGAAGACGCAGCGCTCGTGTTGGCTGGCCTCACATCCAGTGTTCGATTCTGCACCGGAGAAGGCTGCAGCTCCGACGATGGCGTTTGCTGGTTCAACTCAGGCGCTGATAAATACAAGGATGAGCTGAGGTGACATACTTTTTCATTAGATTAAATTAGTTTTTCCAGCCACAGATTTGCAGTCACAACACAAGTAGTCCAGGACTAGGATTCACGTACTGGATCTTTTGAGGCTCTTAACTATATATATATATATATATATATATATATATATATATATATATATATATATATATATAGGATCTGCTTACCTGTGATCTCTGGAGCCTTCTTTGAAACAATGTCCTCTGATAAAAAAAATAATAATCTTGAATTAGTTCATAAATGTATCTGGATTAAAAGATTAGCTGAAGAAAGGAAATTGTTTGTTATGATGTTCCTGTGTAGACTCTGGTTATGACCCTTCATTTACCTGCAGTGCTGGCTGGGCTCTGAGGTGGTGCAGTAAAGGGAGCGATCAGTTGAGACCTCAGCATCATGAAGGTGGCCAGGGGGTCGAGGTCCAGCTCTGGTGGACGTCTTGTAAACAGCAAACCTCTGCGATCACCTCTGGTGTTTAGTGTGGAGGACACATCTTGCTCAGAAATGTGGGCACTCAGCTCTATATTATAGTCACGTCCTTCTCTGTTGATGACTTTATGAGCTGAAGAACAGGCTGCAGCTTCTGAGAACCTCTTGTCACCAATGTCATCTTTAGTGCTGATGGCAGCAGCTGGTTTTATGTCCTTATTCGCAGTGCTGAGCGCAGGCTTCAGGGGGACATTTGGAGATGCATCAACAGCGGTTTCCTCTTGGAGAAGAGCTTCAGTTGTGGGGTTTATTAGAATGGAGTCAACTGAAACCAGAGAAGAAGAAAAACTGTCAATCTCATTTGATGATATACACGGCAAAGCACAAAAAACAAAAAACAAAAAAAACAGACCATACACACTTCAGCCGTGATTTTCCTTTCCTTTACCACTGACCACATCCATATTTTTTATTTATTAGAGCTGCTTTGTGTTGTTTGACCATCAGTTCAAAGGTCAAATATGTTGATTCTTTACATTTGTAAAACTGTAAATCAACAGTTTATGCACTTATGCTTAAAAAATAACTAGAACCAAAACAATGAACCCTTTACTTGTAGGGGGTGGGCAGGTGTTTCTGCTCAATGTGATGGATATTTTAAAGAGAGACAGGTAAGACTGGTGATAGAGAGGGATATAAACCAGCTGCAGGTGAGCTGACATGGTTCCTTTATCATTTCTTTATAGGGGTGTTCAAAATCACACTCATCGGCAAGAGACCCCCAACAACACAGTGCTGGACAGCACTTTGGCATGCAAACCACAAACCACCACAGAGTGGCAATTCATGGAGGGGTCTGAGCATCAAAAAGAGGAAAAGCAGAGGTGGTTCTGGCGTCTAAACAGGTGGCATCCACATGGCATCCTGGGTGAGGCGTTACAGGCGTGTCCGACCAGGAAACCCAGCAGAGTCTGCTCTGAGGTTTCCGGTACAACATGAAGAAATTTTGTCTCTCGGCTATCTGGGAACATCTGCTACACACAGACACCACCGTCCCGATGATCCTCGCTCTGTAAAAACCAACTACACTCACCCTCCACATGTTCTGGCGGGAGTTTGCTGAAATCTTCCACCATTTCCTCTCTGGTGGAGGGAAACTCAAGACTTCAAGCTCTCTGTGAACTCAGAGCAGCGGCTCAAGGATAACTGCAGGACTCCCATCTCCATCTTGGACTCCAGCTTGTCAGCAGTGCTGGTAAAACTTTCCTTCTCCAATTTGGTAACTTTTAAGGCTTCCCACAGAGGCTGGAAGTCAACAGCTGACTCATAAATTTGAGGCTCTGTAGGAAATGCAGGAATTTAGTCACGTATTTCTAATGGTTTACAGCCTTATTTAATGCAGAGTCATGCAAAACATTCAAATGTAAGATTCAACGCAAAAATTTGAAGTTTTTAACAAAAACGATCTTAAATGTGAGTATAAATCTGTCTAGACACAAAAACACTGCACTTCAAAATTTCCATGACAGCAGCTTTTATTTGATTTGACTACTGCCACCTGGTAAACACAGGTTTCAGGTCTACATCCAAATTGAGACTCCATTTAGAGCTGCAAACCCATCAGAAATGCTTTCGGTAGATGGGCGGATGAAGACATATGAGGTTTTGGGGCCACAGTGACATCTGGTGGTCTCCAAAATCTTGCAGCAGCCTTTCAAGGATTGATGCCCAATCACTGCAGCACTTTGATGAGTTTTAAAGTCGTGCTGCAGTAGATGCACACCAAATTTTCCATACTAATACATATTGGGTACTCCTACACTTTTAACTAAATGGTTCTTCATTGTTCACCCTGCTCATCCCCTCAAAGTCACTTTAGTAAAACTGTCACAGTGAACAAAGCACTTTCTGAAGAGCCAGTGCCAGCTTTGGCACCTTTGTATTGTTAATTAATGATGAGTAAACTGAATTTATTGTGGACAATTTGTGGAGTGTTCTCTTAAATGCAAAGTTACCTGACAACAGAAAGCCCACCACAAAGGCCGGGTGCTTCTCTGCCTTCCAAAGTGCCACCTTCATCTCTTTCTGAGCTCTTGGTGACACCAAAGATCTACACAACAATCGTTATTGTTTCAAAAGCTCCTCTTAAGTACAGCGAAACAGGCATCAAACATTTCTTCTCATCATGCTGTAGCAGGTGAGGATCTAAATCTTTAAACTGAAATCCAGTGTGATGATTTAAAGATGGTATCTCTATCTGTATATAATCTGTACTTTCACTTAGTCTGAAATTAGTGAAAATAAACAAAACTGTTTCATCAGCAGTTTGACCTGACACCCTTCATACCACGTTACCACTGAAAAGGTGCCT
This sequence comes from Pterophyllum scalare, assembly GCA_024447675.2. Classification (NCBI taxonomy): domain Eukaryota; kingdom Metazoa; phylum Chordata; class Actinopteri; order Cichliformes; family Cichlidae; genus Pterophyllum; species Pterophyllum scalare. The sequence goes on from JAMQGT020014077.1 coordinate 39,038, forward strand.
GTACCCGAGCCGAGCATCAAACCGCTTAAAAACGGGCCTGCGTTTCCACCGCGCTTGGTACGTATGAGTGTGGGCGGGTCCTCGTCTTTTAACGGAAGCTGAAGGGCACAAATGTGACGGAATACGCTCCCCTTTTAGCAAACACATTTTACTGTCCAAACCAAACTACTGCAGCATCTGTGTGCAGGTAAACACAGACAGCGATTACGAGCAAGACGACAAGTACGCACTTTTATCTGTTATGAACTGATACGAAGCAGCACGTTCAGCCTTAGGGCCCAGCCTAACTCACGGCAGTGAGAATCGCAGCGCTTTTCTCGTGTAATACACACCATGCAGTGAAACAGGGGTAGAAAACTTTACGTCCAGATGGGAGTCATGCGTTCTTGGTTCCAGACCAGCTAGTTTACGGTGCTGGAGCAGAACCTGTTTTTCGGCTGAGCACCGAGTGAGTTGGCGTTGGAAAAAGCGCTGAACGGTTCGAGCGTTTGGCACCGGCACAGTGTCAGTGGAAAACGGGGCTCACATTCTGCAACAAGGAGACAGCTCTTCCTTCTGGAGTTCAGAGGTGGACAGACAGATGTGAGTTTGTCTCTTCGGGGGAGTCGGGGTCAGGGTCAACTCCAGCTCCGTATCGGCTGGAAGCGCCGCACATCCTTAAAGACACAGCACGCTAAAGCTTACATTCTTACATAAAAAGACAACTAGACACTGTAACTGCTCCAACAGTGGAAGAGAAATATTTCTCTATTGAATAATTAACCAAAACGGTTTTATCCATGCTCTCTGTACCTGCAAAATCTGACTCAATCACACCTCCATTCATCTCGGATTCTTCTGGTACATCAAACTTGGAAATCTCCACTGAAGCATTTGAAAGGGAAGCTGAAGAAAAGATGGATATACAAGATTATCTTTCTGTGATGTACTGGTTTTATTTATATTCTTCATTTCATCTCAAAGGATTTTGGTCTTCTTCTTCACCTTTTTGCAGCACATCTAGGACTGGAACCTCCTCATCCATCAGCTCGGTGGAAACATTCACACGACTGCAGACGCTTGAAAACGCCGTGCAGTTTGGTGTGGTCAGCTGAAAAACGTCCACTACAGCAGGCAACAGCAACAACTACAGAGAGAAAACTATCAACAATACAGCAACTAAATAATGTCATGTTGATCAGGGCTAATTACCTCTCCCTTTGTGAGTGGCTCTCTAACAAACTCCTCTTGAATGTCTGCACACATATGAACCTCAGTGGTGTCCACCTCTGGAAGTTTTTCATACCATGCACAGTCCTGGAAACAGCTTTAACAACAGGTTTAACACCATGGGGTCATAAATGCAGAAATGTTTATTTGCAGGTTTAAAAATGCACCTGAACTTGTTGTTTTCTGAGATGATGTCTCCCGATGAGCTCAGCAGAGGGTCAGCTACAGGAAGTGCCCTCAATCTGGACAGCATGACAGTCAGTGTGGGTAAATGTCTCTTAAACTCTGACAGGTGGTTGACTGCAATGAGCTCTTCTGACAAGAGGAGGTCTTTCACAGAACACAAACATTTTTTTTATTAAGCATGACTGCTTATCTTTAAGAAGATCAGACTCACATCTTTACTGTACTCTAGATGAAATGAGTCACCTTCGCTCTTATCCTGCAGCGTGACCTCGTCAGGTGTCCACTTAAAAAATGATTCCTGACATGGACCAGCAGTCTGTGACTCTTTTAAAAGGGAAACATACAAATCTTCATCTAAATCCTGCAGTGAGTCAGGATTAGAGCTGGGTATCACCTCCACACTGTCTTTCACATCAAATCTGAAATGCAACATAATTATTTATGAAATCTCTCCACAAATACCAAATTCAATGAATGGATTGTGTTTTAAAGGGAAAGAACCTTTCTGGTGAATTCACTGGTTGGTTTTTTCCTCTCAGATCTTCGAGTACAGACCCACCAACACTGAGTCTGCAGGTGGAGATAACCTGTCCTATCAAAAATTAAATATATTAACACATTAACTCATATAATTAACTCATATGGCAGGCAGAAGAAGAAAGAAGGCAGAGAGCATGCTAAAAGTAAAGATTATATTTAAAGTTTCATACAACAGCATAGTATTACTGTTTTTTATGACTGCTTAATCACCAGCTTTCAAACTACTGGCTATTTTTTTCTCTACTCCAAGGGTGTCAAACATAAGGCCAGCGGACCAATCCAACACTCATCATTTATATAAAGCCAAATCACAACAAACTGTCGCCTCAAGGCGCTGTATATTGAAAGGTAAAGACCCTAAAATAATTACAGAGTAAACCCTTCCAGTCAGATGAAACGAGAGCAAGAGCAACAGTTGGCGACAGTGGGACGGAAAAACTCCCTTTTAACAGGAAGAAATCTGCAGCAGAACCAGGCTCAGGGAGGGGCAGTTACCTGCAGTGGCTGGTTGGGGGTGAGGAGAGAGAGACAGGACACAAGACACACTGTGAAAGAGCACCAGAGATTAATAATAACTAATAATAAAATTCAGAGTGGGGTATAAACACAGAGAAAAGAGGTGAGAGAAGAAAAAAATTTTAGTACACCATGGGAAGCCACCAGCAGCCTAGGCCTAAGGGTGGTTCAGGGTCACCTGATTCAGCCCTAACTATAAGATTTATCATAAAGGAAAGTTTTAAGCCTAATCTTAAAAATAGAGAGGGTGTCTGTCTCCTGAATCCAAGCTGGGAGATGGTTCCACAGAAGAGGGGCCTGAAAGCTGAAGGCTCTGCCTCCCATTCTACTTTTAAGTATCCTAGGAACCACAAGTAAGCCAGCAGTCTGAGAGCAAAGTGCTCTATTGGGGTGATACGGTACTGTGAGGTCTTTAAGATAAGATGGGGCCTGATTATTGGAGACCTTGTATGTTAGGAGAATGATTTTAAATTCTACTCTGGATTTAACAGGGAGCCAATGAAGTGAAGCCAATATGGGAGAAATCTGCTCTCTCTTTCTAGTCCCTGTCAGTACTCTAGCTGCAGCATTTTGGATCAGCTGAAGGCTTTTCAGGGAACTTTTAGGACAGCCTGATAATAATGAATTACAGTAGTCCAGCCTAGAAGTAATAAATGCATGAATTAGCTTTTCAGTATCATTCTGAGAAAGGATGTTTCTAATTTTAGAAAAAAAGCAGTCCTACATATTTGTTTAATATGTGCATTGAAGGACATATCCTGGTCAAAAATGACTCCAAGATTTCTCACAGTGTTACTGGAGGCCAAAGTAATGCCATCCAGAGTAAGTATCTGGTTTGACACCATGTTTCTAAAGTTTGCAGGGCTGAGCACAATAACGTCAGTTGAGAGGTCATCCAGGCCTTTATGTCTTTAAGGTATTCCTGCAGTTTAGCTAATTGTTGTGTGTCATCTGGCTTCATGGATAGATAAAGCTGAGTATCATCTGCATAGCAATAAAACTGTATACTACGCCTTATAATAATACTGCCTAAGTGAGGCATGTATAATGTAAATAAAAATGGTCCTAGCAAAGAACACTGTGGAACTCCATAATTAACCTTAGTGCGTGAAGAAGACTCCCCATTTACATGAACAAACTGGAGTCAGTTACATTAATATGATTCAAACCACTACAGTGCAGTACCTTTAATACCTATGGCATGTTCTAAGTAATTAGGTAGAAGATAAACAATTAAATGACAGAAAGGTCCCTGTTTTCACACAGTGGGTTCACAGTAAGAAAGGACATTTTCTGTTTTCCGGTTACAAAAAATCTGGGAAATGAACTTCCAATTTAAGCCTAAAGAGTGGTGCTGACAGATTTCTTTCATTGACTACAGCTGCAGTTTTTTTTTATCATGTAGAAAAATTTAGCCATACTATTGAAATGGCATTTCTTGTTTTTATATTAAAATATCTCAGGGATTAAATGTCCAACTAAACACTTAAGATCAAAGTAGGCTGTAAGTGGCCCAAGATATAAAATGATTCTGATACTTCTGCTCTACGCACTGGCTACATAACCTTCATCAAGCCATCAAAACATTAAATATCTCTTACAAACCAAATATTGCAAAACAAAATCAAACTTTTGTGTTTCTGCATCAATACAGCCCACAGAAACATTTGAATAAAATAGGATGCCCAAAAAACACATTGAGAGTACACATAAACACACAAACACACACAAAGCATTTGGCACTAAAGTTTTGGGACACCTGTGCATGTGCATACGTTCCCAAATGTGTTTAGGATGAATGTGCAGTTTAACCAAAATCTGTAGCAATAAAAATAAGTTTTATTTTTCGTATACCTCTGACCCACGGTGTCCTGTAGGTGTCTTCAGGTAGCTTTCCACTGTGGGGGTACAGGTCACCGGTGCCTGTCATGTAAGGTGCTGGCAGAGCCAGCAGGTTCACCATGACCTTCATACCGGTGCTGGCCTTAAATAAACACGAAGAATCAGAACAACAAGCTTTTAATGAGATCCTTCCGGTAAAATGAAAAAAAAAACTCACCTCAAAAACATAATCAAGAGCTTTAAATCTGACAGCAGGAAAGACTTCAGTCTGGGCCCACCTGTCCTTTTCTGGCCTGTAAACAATAAAAAATAAACACCAACAAGCAGATTTAAGGCAACACGTATCATACACCAGACTAACTTAATGTGTCGTCATCACTCTAACCAGATGACGTTACCAAAGTTAATAAAGTAACTGCGCGACAAAGAAATCGTTCAGTTTATTAGCTTGTTTAGCTAGCTAGTATCGTACTGTAGCTATCTTTTAAGGTAAAGCGATTTCTACACCTCTCAAGTCCGAAATTAAGGCTTCAAAACAAACAAACAAACAAACTAAAGACAAATGGAATGTAAATAATAACACTGTGTGTTGCCTCATATCAAACTTACATGATGGGATTCAATTTATTGTGTTTTAATCCTCCTCCGCTGTAAGGTATCATCTATTAATGACTCATTAACGCTGAAACACTCACGCATGCGCTCTGAGATGTTTCAACATGCTTCTGAAAAGCGTGTTTGCACCATGAAGTGTATGAAACAAAATAATTTTTGTTTTTTGCCTTTAGATATTTATACAGGGCAGCACGGTGGCGTGGTGGTTAGCACCATTGCCTCACAGTAAGATGGTCTGGGTTATATTCCACCTTGAATGGGGCCTTTCTGTGTGGAGTTTGCATACTCTTCATGTGTTTGCGTGGGTTTACTCCCGCAATCCAAAGACGTGCAATTAGTGGGGTTAGGTTAATTGGTGATTCTAAATCGCTCATAGGTGAATGTGAGCGTGGATGGTTATCTAACTCTCTGTGTACCCTGTCTCTCGCCCTGTGACTGCTGAATGTAACCAGCCTTTCATGGCTGTGCCATTAGGGCCTGGATTATAGAGTAGTTAGTGGCAGTTGCTCTGGCCACTTGTCCCACATTCTCCTAATAGCTACCAGCTTGTTTCTCTTATTTCTTATAGCTCTTGACACTTGGCAAATCTTATTATGCTGGAAAAATGTTAAAATTCTCCCCACGTTGGGGCACAAAATAAAGCCCTGCCTGTCTTTCCATCCCATATTTTGACTGTTGATTCATCCTGTCACAGACCCCAAATATGCATGTAAATTTATTTCATCCAGCTCTTTACAACTGTCCTCCAAAACACACCTTCCTTCCTTATTAGTGATTTCAAAAATTATTTTCTGTATTGAGCTGGGCATGACCCACTGCCACCCCAGTAGACCCTGGCACTGTCTTCATTATGTTTTCTGCAGACAGTTTTTCCCGACAGTCACAGTTGCTAAAGTATTCACTCGCCCCTCAAAGGGGACGCTCTCAGGAGCTCAGTGAACTCCAAAACTAAAACACGTTTGGGATGAATTGGAGCAGAGGCTGTGAGCCAGGCCTTCTCTCCAACATCAGTGTCTGACCTCACCAATGTGAACGAATGGTCAAAAATTCTCATAAACACTCTGAAACCTGTGGAAAGCCTTCCCAGAAGAGTTGAAGCTCTTATAGCTGCAAAGGGTGGATGGACATCGTAATAACATCCCATTAAGAATAGAAATGCATGTGATGACAATTTTCACACTTTTGAGGGGCTGGTTCTGGGCTGTTATTTGAATGGAGTTTGGAAAAGAGCAGAGAGAATCTTAATTTCTGATTCCACGCACCAGGGTGAGACAAATCACTGAAATCCATTCAAATAACACTTGTTATAAATGTGCAATTAAAGCTGAAATGTAGTCTCGAGCATAGTAGTTTGAAGTTTTCATCCTGGACCAATCTCTGTGCTGAAAACTCTCAAACAACTTGTCATAAATATTCACCCTCCCTCCAAACAGCTCTACATCAAATTCTGCTCTAGTACATCAAAATACCAGCACTGTTGACCAGAGTGTACAAATGCAACATTTTTTCACATGTGACAGCACAATGAAACACAACAAAAACTCAGAATATATAGTTAATTTGAATTTTTATTTGATATTGATTTTTTTTTTGTTGCCTGCCATACTACACAGTAGCCAGTCAAGAGTGTGTACAAACTTTTGACTGGTGCACAACACCAGTACACATACCAACAATCAGACAATCCCTTATGAGGAAGCACATGGCAACGGTGGGGAGGAAAAACTCCCTTTTATAGGGAAGAAAGAACCAGGCTCAAGGAAGGGTGGCCACCTGCTGTGACCAGTTGGGGGTACTTTAGTATTTGTTATGGCAAAATTCTAGTTTTTTATAAATTATCATATGCTTCAAGACTTAAAAAGAAGCATAGCAGCACGGTCATTTAGTTGGCACTTCTGCGGCAGAACTGCAGCTGCCGTTGTAGCTGCAGCTGCTGCTGCTGCTGCTGCAGTTGCTGCAGCTGCAGCAGCAGCAGCTGAGGGGCTTCGTAAAAGCTTTTCCCACTAATGAAAAAGATGTTGGAACCTTGGGCGTCTTTGGAGGATTGTAGTAAGCATCAACAACGATGTTCAGGTGTTTCAGAAGAGTGTTGCCAAAAGATGAATCTTCTGATAGTGCAGCATTTATGAACATTTCTGGAGAGCCAAACTTCTTGAAAAGTCTTTTACACACGGTCTTGTTTATATCACAAAAGTTGTCATCAATGATTATCAGGAAATCTGCACTTCTGACTTTGCTCATCACCAAGTCCATAATAGAGGTTATGGTGGCTAGGACTTTTTCCCCATTCTGAGCCCTTATTATGTTCTTTTTGGATTTCGCAAAGGCCCTCAGGAACAGAAGGAAAATAAAATCTGTTACAATTAACACATCAGGAGAAGGTGAATGTTCAAAGAGTACCGTCTCTGGGTTTTCAGTTTGCTGACTCTGTTCCTCTGTAGTTGTGCACCCGAAGAGCTTCTTAAAACATTTTCCCACTGCTGAAAAACGCCTTGCAACTCTGGACTTCTTTGGAGGACGGTAGATGTCGAGAACAATATTCAAATATTTGACTAGCCTTTTGCCAAAAGAGTACACCTCTGTAAGTGCAGCCTTTAAGAGCTTTTTTGGAGAGCCATACTTCGTTACCAGCCTCAACATCGTGGCCTTGTTAATATTGTCCATATTTTTTTCAAGGATTCTCAGGGATTCTGCACTTTTGACATTGAGCATCACCAAGTCTGTAAGCTTGTAGATCGTTCCTACGATTTTCTCCCCATCCCGAGCCTCTTTTGTTATTTTCTTAGATTTTTCAAAGGCCTTGAGGAAGAGAAGGTAAATGAAATTCTTGACAATTCTCCTTGGATCAATTGGCTGACTCTGACCCAGTGTAGGCCATGTGTGCGCTATTGGTGCAGTCTCAGACCTTTCTTCAGACAGGTCCTGCTGTACTGCAGTCACACAGGAGGTGGGCTTATTTTTGGGAGCAAAAATTTCACTTGACTGTGGGATAGATGTAGACAGTTTGTCGCTTTCTGTTTCCTCCCTTGGCTTCATGGGCCTTACGATTGCAGTTTGGATCTTTGCCACGGCACCAGAAATTTTGTCACTCTGTACAGTTTGATCTACTGCTTCATTCTCCAACCACAGAAGAATCTTCTGTGAGAACTTTGCCACTGAGTTTTCTACAGCCACATAGAAGACCTCAGGAAGAAAATTAGACTTTCCTGTTGGGTGTGGAGTTCTAGAGATGACAGAGTCTAAGAGACTTTCTTCCTGTTGCATCCTTGGTATGGGATATGTATGACGCCTCTGGAGGTGGTCAAACATTTTATCTGTGAGGTGCCTGGAAAATGTCTTAATTTCCATTGTGTGTACATTTTTCAGGGTTTTTTCGTTGGTTTTTGCTTCTTTTCTGGTTAATTTATCAAACAGCTGATCAAGATCAGGTTTGATGGTGTTAAAATCCAATGCAGAACACCCTTTAACCACCATTTCCATAACTGGTGTCTTTAGAGAGCTACGGAAAGACCTCTGAGACTCTGAATGAGGAATTTCTGGGTCTGCAGCTGGTAAATACCAATCTACACTTTCCTTAGAGACTGATCTTTGGTCCTGAGAAGATCTGTCTGGTTCCTCGAGACAGATGAAGAACCTGTGGTTTTTCTTCCGTTTCTGTTTCAGCTCTCTGATCAGTTTTTCAAATTCCTTCTTGACAAATTTGAGGAAGTGGTCTTTGTGTACTTTTTCTGCATCATGTTTTGTGGGTGGGGTCCACGAGGCGAAAATGTCTCTCACCTCTTCGATCAGTAGCCCCACATTAAAATCATCTATCTCCTCAGGTTCAACGCACTTCTCTGCAGCCAGTTTTTCAATGATTGCAATGACAGCCTCAGATGCAATCATGTCGGCGAGGGTACAGGGACACTGGACAGCCTCATCCTTTGTGCTCTGCTGTCGTTCTGCGGTATCTTTGAAGCAGAAATTATTCAGTTGATCAATTATTATATTGATGACGTCGGCTACAATATCTTCTGGCGCGTTGTAACACTGGCGACTCTCAGCGTTCTCCTCAGCTTCTGTGCGCTGCTCGTCTTCAACATGCAAACAATGCAGCTTGTTCTTTATTGCCTTCAGAGCCTCGTCTATAATCAGTTTGTGTCGAGGAGTGACAGGCATTTCTATTTCCTCCAGGGACAGGAGGATGCTCATTTTACCTGCACATCTTTTCAGATATGAGGCAGCTTGAGAAACCATGCATCGAAGCTTTTTAACCTCAGTCACTTTTGGGCTGACATACACAGCAGGTTTTGGCCGTAATTCTGGGTTTCCTACGAGGAGAAACACAGCTGAGTTGACTTTATTTAAGATCTCCTCCTCAATCATCTTTGTCAGCTCCTCAGCGCTGTCACATGGTTCGTGGGGGATGTTCAGGGCGCTGGTGATGCTGGCTGAGAGAGAGTGTCCCAGCGATAGGTGAACTTTTCCCAAAGCTGTGCTCTCATGTGTTTGGGACTCCTCATCTGCCATCTGGCGCTGAACAGCTGGAAGTACAATTTTCAGGATGCGTGCAGATACTGACTGAATTATTTCAGTAATCATATCAACAAACGCAGCTTGCAGATCAGAGTCCCAAACTCCTGTTTTAATCATTCTCCACTGTAACCCCGTGAACTTTTCAAAGAAGCTGTTGAACACTGCTAAAAGCTCCTCCTGTCTTACAATAAGTCGATTCTTAGCTACGTGTTTTTTCATTGTGGGCATTTTTGAAAACAAGTTTGAAGCCTTAAAAATTTTTTCTTTCCTGAGTTTAGAAACGTTCCGAGAGTCCGGGCGGTATTTAAAGCCTTGGTTGACGCTTAGCCTCTGAACTGACGTCACGCTAAGCGTTTTTGATCTCTAAACCTTCAAAGGACTTACTTACGACACGTCAGTAAAGCCACTAGCGCGCGCATGCGCACATCTGTGAAGCAGCGATAAAAGTTGAAATCCTAAAAACAAACAAAAACACGAATGAGTGAAGCTCGGGGGCCATGTTCAACAAACGCAGTTTAAAAACAGACTGAGTTGATCAACTCTGAGATCGGAAACTCTGAGTGTCTCATCATCAATGGAGCTCCGAGACTACCATGGCAACGGGTAAACAAAGAGCGGAGCCTCCGTTTAATCCGATGGATGGAGGATCGCGCGTCAGTGTGGAGCATGACGAGTCGCTTTAATCAGCCTGAGCCACTGTGTCATCATCACAGACAGAATAAAAGTTTGTTATAAACATACCTGTCAACTCTCTCATTTTGGCCGGGAAAGTCCCGCCTTAAACATGTTTATTTTCCCGTAAATTTCCCGTATTTTAATATAATAATTTTTAAAAAGCGTTCCTGTGCCGGTCCAAATTGAATTTTGTCAGTAGCATCGCGAGAACTGCTACCTATATATATATATATATATATATATATATATATATATATATATATATATATATATATATATATATATATGCCTGCAGTAGCCTGGGTGCCAGTTCTCGCGAGGTTAGTGCTGACAGCCGGAACAAACTACAAGCTACTTTTTCTTTTCTTTCCCCAAAAGGCGACTAGCGACAGCGAAATCCCAGACCTCACTTCGTCTACACTGTTTATACTACAGTATATTTCTGACTAACTAGGCAGCTCAGGCTCTTTGTCTTGACAAAACTTTCTTTAAAGATAAAACACATTTTGAGGTCAACTTCAAAGAAAGGGAGGTGTGAAAAAAAAGTGAGATCATGATATTTGGTTACAAATAATAAGGTGATATTTAGAATCCCCATATGCCAGTATTGCTTCCTAAATGTTTCTAATGCAAATAGCAGAATTTTAAAGATAAAAGGCATTTTATGAAATTTTGACCTTATTTGACCTTGAAGAAGAGGTCAGAGGTCCAAAGTAGATTGATATTTAGAATCATAAATCATTCCCCATATGCCTATGTGCTGTCATGGCAGAGAGAACCATAGCCTTAATAATAAATAGCTCTATATAGCATACTTATCACTTTGACCTTCAGCTCAATCTATTGATCGTGAAGGAGAGGTCAGAGGTCCACTGTGACATGATATTTTAAATCTTTGTGTGGTTCTTTCTGTATGTTGGCAGTACACACCACACGTGTAAGAATAATAATTTCTAAGTTATTAGGCTTTTTGTCCATTTTCAACCAATAAATCATTAAGTTGCCTTTGAAGACCTCCATGGATTTAAGCCAACTTTTAGTGGACACGCTAACATGACCCCACGCCGCTCTCCTAAAAAAATTGCTTGAACACTGTGCTTGCCACCAGAAGAGGGCACCCTTCACCAGTCAACAAATTCCAAACATGTTGTGATGAAGTTTTCTCTTGTCAACGTCACTAAAATCATTTTATTTGGTTTACAGTTTTACAGAAAAGGTAAAAAGTTTTACTGTCAATTAAAAAAAAAAAAAGGAGGATTTTTTTCATCTGGGAACAAAAATGTGCGTGGAGAGATTTTTCTTTGTGCCGTCTCCCCCGAGAGCTCATAAATCTTTGGTGTAACCTGATTGGCCGGGCTGGAAGGTAATAAATACTTAGAGATCTAAGTCTGGCCTTGACTAGTTTCTCACGGAGGTGACAAAAACCTGCATTTTTACAGGCTCCGCTTTAAGACAACTGAGACTGGCGATGTGTGTTTTCACAGCGGCGTGAAAACCTGCAGTAAATTCACACTGACATGAAACTGCTCTAAACGTGACCCGATGTTTCTCTCCTTTGCAGGATTACTGCCTTTATAACCACTGAGGTACTCACAGAATAAACTGGGTGTGATTCATACTATCTAATCTTGTGTATGAGGACAACAAGCATACAATACAAAATTGTGGTGCTTTGGGCACCTTTCCTGGGTGCCCGTGCAGCCTGGGTGGGACTGGGTTGTGCTCTCAGCCGTTGTTTGGTTTTGTCGAGGGCCTCAGACACTGATGTACACCTTCCTGCATGTCTGTCCTGGCACGGGGTTTTCCCCACTGCTTCTTGGCCTTTGATGCAGGCTGCAGTCATTTGGGGTTTTGTTGCCATCCAGTGCTGTGATGTTTGGACATCCTGCTGAACAGGAGCTCGAACAGAGGTCAGGACGGCGGCTGACCTCGACGCAGGCCTCGATTCATCAGAAACACCCTCCTCATTCAGCTGTGTTCCTAAACTCTAATTCAATGTTTTATTTATTTATTTATTTATTTATATTTCTAGTCTACTATTTTCTTTGTGGAGATCTAATTCAGATAGCTAATTATTAACTGTTTGATAAGATATTTCAACTGTTTATCAATCTATTAGCTAACTTTGAGGTATTTCAATGACGTATTCACGTTTTATTTACTACTTTACTTTACTACTACTTTACTAGCTGTTTCAACTATTTTATGATTTTTGTTATTTTATGATTTTATGACGTATCCATACTTTTAATTAACTCCTGTGCTCCAACCTGTTCAGGTCCACGCAGTCCTTTAATTAAAGTGTAATTTGTGGTTTTTTTCAGATTAGTTGAGCTAATTTTTCCTCCTCCTCTGGTTCCTCCGGCTACTGTATCGCTAAGTTAGGAACTAAAATGAGAGCCACACAACCAGTGACAGAAAGCAGGATTTACATAACCTTACACTGAGAAACAAAGTTTAATTGCTTATGCTTTAATTCCTTACTTGGTAAGGAAGATTCTCGATGCTCAGACAGCGCAGAGAAGAAGAAAAAATAGAGCCAAAATAAATAGATCAGCTGGAGTCCAGGAGGGTGCCTCTACAACCCTGTCAAGGCCACATGAAGGTTTTAGGAGAGACGCTATTAATTACTGACACTGAGAATGCTCTCAGTACTGAATAAAAAGATGACTCCCACTCTCGGGAGGTTTGGGAGAAGGGGAATTTGGTGACACACTGCAACAATCACACCCATTGTTTTTTTGTTTTTTTAAAGAACCAGCAGTGCATTTCCATTTACTTGACTCCTAGAACAATCCCTCCAGCATAGAGCAGCAGAAGAAAATCTTTATACAGCTTATCCCAAGAAAACCGGTCTGTCCAACAGTGTCATCAAAAATAAAGTAATATACATGCGGCAGAGGGAAAGCTGAGGACTAGCCTGCATCAGTATTTATGTTCAGAATGTTGCATCCTGAGGACTTCTTCAATGAAGACCATTTGATACATCCCCTCCATCTACACAAAACCCACAACACACGCCGACTGTTTTCCCATCCTGCCTTTCAGTTAAATGCCATGACTCACTATTTATTAGGTCAGGGACGAACAAGAAGACAGAGACTCATACTGCAGCTGTGGGAGGCTTGCTCAGTCCGCAGAGCTCTTGGCCACAGCAGAGCCATTTAAGCGCTTTGAGTCTCTGCAGTTCACGTCCAAGCGAAGCTCAGCCAGACTGCAAACATAACAGAAATGACTGAACTGCAGTAAGCCAGGTCTTATTGTTCGGTACCGTCTCAAACGCATGCACACCAGTTTTCAGATTAAATCCAAAGCACGGTCCAGGAAAGACATCAGTCTCCAGACAAAATTCTGTTGACGTGTGAGTGCAAACATGAGTGGAAATTACTGGTGGGATAAGGAGGTCTACTGAGCACTGTCCTCCTCAGTAATCACTGGATACAGTTAGATTACATGCTGTAAGAGCTATTGGTTACATTTTAGATGGGAAACAACACATTTTTCATGTTTGAAAGATGGACTCCCCTTCATGTAACTCCTTTACATTGTAAGACATTATTTCCTCCTACCACTCAGTAAACTAATCATATTTAGCATCATTGTAACCATACCATTTTATTATCTTTGTTACATCTCCATTAGATGTTGTGCTTCAGTGCAGGTGCCATGTCCTGCATGTTTGCTGTGGCGGGGGCTCCTCACTGTTCCCATGCTGTGTAGAGTTATTGTAACAGGACACATTTTTTAAATATTTAAATGAAAGCCCTAAGCCCTCACCACACGAACACCTCTGAGAAAGTCCTCACTGACGAAACGCTTCAGTGATCGGACGCAAAACTTGAAGTGGCTGAAATCCCCAGATGGCAGCCCGACTGCACACAGAGCACTTTGTCACTCGGGGCAGGATCAGGTTTAATGGGACGTGGTTTTCCCACTGGGAAAAAAGGAAAATGTTTCATAATAAAAACAAACGAATCTTCCGAGCAGACGCCCAAATCTCACAGAGAGAGAGAGAGAGAGAGAAAGAAAGGATCATGCCAGCATGATTGTCACCTGTTGTATTTTGACTGTCAGCTCTTTGACATCTGACCTGCTTTTACACCCGTCACAGCAGCCCACATTAAACACTTGCGCAGACTCACACAGACACCCAGACACCGCTGGATTCAGGTTTGGTAGTTTCTGCAGAATCACGTTTCTTTGTTTTTGTTCGCCGAGTTTCTGTCAAAGTTTCTGTTTGAAATAAAACCCGAACAGAAAACACATTTTAAACACTGAGTTTTATTGGCACCGTGCAGCCACTTTGGTGTGTTTATTTGGATATTAAAAGTTTTATAATACTCCCAGTAGTATTTCACAGCCAAACTATCGCACAACAAACATAACAGGGTTGATACAGTTTATCAACAGCATTATCGATACAGTTAGGCAAATAATTAATCATAATTCTCCAGTAAATATTAAAGGAAATACTTGCTTTTTCATTGATATGAAGCCTAATTTTTAATGTTCAGGTTTTTTTTTTCCTGGAAGTTTCACATTTTGATATAATCTGAGCAAACTCATGTATGAGAGGAAGAGACTGTTTAACAAGGTTAACAAATTTTACAGCAAATCAAATGTCAGCTGGCAGGTTCTCACTTAAACAGAATTATTTGATTGATTATCATCATTATTATTACTGCTTTTTCAGTGTGGAAAACATAATCTCTTAACATCAGGTCACAAACTAATCACTGAAAGGTTGAGTTATGCTCTTCTTCTTCTTCTTCTTTTTTTTGTTTGAATCCAAATACTAAACAAGCATAGTTTCACAAACTAGAGATGTTGCCGTTTAAATACAGTCTCTTGCGTGCATAAAAATAGTCATGATACTGAAAAATAACATTTGTATGCATTTTATTTACAGAATCAGCTCCTAAATAATCATTTTTCAGCCTGCAGAACTAGAATATGTTAATAATGAAATGAAAATAGCGGCAGGAATTTAATTTGCAACGAAAACAGGATAAAAATTTTAAAGGAATTTTAAGGAAATAAGAGTTTATTTAAAGGCAAACCTGAAAGGCACAACAGTGAACATCACAGGGAATCTCTAGCCTGCAGAGTGAAGCAGATCCAGAACTATGGAAGCTATCATACGTTTCATTTCAGTGTGTTTCCAAAGAAGAGCCTGACTGTTTCTATGTACCGATGCTGACAACAACTGCAACATTTAAGCTTCATCAAATACGTGCGTCATCACTGGTGATGACCCTAATCTTCACTCTGAAAAAATATGCCATGTTTGTTCTCTTCCAAATTATTTGTAATGATGGGACAAAAAAAACAAACAAATAAAAAACGTAATTTTAATTAACGTGCACCAATAAAGTGCATAAACAAGGAAAGAAGAAAAACATACCACAATGATGTCATTACTGTGAATTCTTTTGACCGAGATTATCATTTGCTTTGGATTTAAGAGGCGTTGCTGCTTTCTTCTGACGCACTTTGGTTCATTTTTTGCGTTCCTCGATCTGCTCCACCTCACTGGACTCATCAACCACTTTGCCGTTGATCATTGTCTGAGTGACGACTTTCACAATCTTCCTAGTCCTCACGTCGGGGTCTTCTGTAACACAGGAGTTACCCCGGATTAGTCACGTTAGCGTGCAGGAACGGTTCATGCTGAGTTTATGAAGCTGCACTCTAGAACAGAATTCCAACATTCACTGAGCGAGTCATGATGTACTGTGGGCTGTTTTGTTTCTTATGATCATGTGCGGGTATTGAGTGAATACACGTGGACAAAAGAGTCGGAATAACTAAGGAAAAGATCTGATTTTTCTGGATTGTTGGCCTACTGAAGGGACTTAGGATGAGAACACATAACCAGCTTAACGAGAACAACGTAAACGACTGTAGCAGAAAGAAAAGACAACAGGCCTCCGTTCTCTTCTTCATACAGACTTTAAACAGAAGACTTTCCAGAAGCTTTGAGTGATACCGGATTCTGGCCTCTGGGAAGATACTGGTACCATAAAACAGTGATTTTGCCCAGAGCACACCAGAGGCTCACCCATATTCAGGCATGTGGGTTCCGTGGCCTCCGCTTGCGAACGCGCACGTGCACGCAGCGAGCTGAGACTGCTGACGAGCACGCCTTCATTTTTTTTTTTTTAATCTGGGTTTGTTGTTTATTGCGCGTGAGAATGAGAGGCTCTGAGTGATGTACATTTCATCATCAAAAGGGCTTCAACCTCCTTTATTTGTCCATGCAGCACTACACTACAAGCTACCAAATAAGCCTGTGCTAAGCTGGAAACCTGCTAGACGCTGTGGGCCAACCTAACCTTACAGGTGACACGCTCAGACTGAGGGAACCAGTCTTTGTGACCTGCTGCCCCACACGAGCTCATAAACAGAAGGCACAAGTAGCTTTCCTTCTCTGCACGAGCTTCACTAACAATCATGAAACAACCTGAACTTACTTTTAGGAGGTGGAGGCGGAGTTTCTTTCACCCTGGAGGATAAAATGATATCAGATCACAATCAGTGGCAACAAAGCAGAAACAGGTTCAGTCAATATTTGATGTAAATGCAGTTCTACATTGTGGGAAATTGACTTTGCTCTTATTTTATTTTTTTATTTTTTGGTCTGCTCATTCATTGTATTTTAGCATCTAGTCTTTCTCTCACCTTCTTTTTTCAGTAGCATCATTTTTACACCTTAGCAACAGTTCACCAGTTATTCAGAGCTGAATATGAAACCACAGCTGCTTCTAGTGAATTCAGCTTTAACTGTGCAAAGTTTCATCCATACAACACATGTACAAAAGCAAATAGCAAATAAAGATATAAGCTGTTAATTATTAACTAGTCCATTAATATGAAGTCTACATAAACACACAAATGCCTTCTGTGTAGCAGAAAGTATGAGTCACTTGTTTTTTCATAATATTCAAAAAAAAAAATCATATTTCACTCGCTTACACTTCCTCTCCTTCCAGCAGCCTCCTGTAGGTGGCAATTTCCATTTCCAGGGTCTGCTTGACACGCAGCAGCTGCTCGTAGTCGGTCTTGTTGCGCTGCATGTCCAAACGCAGCTGTGACAGCTCATCCTCCAGCTGCGTCAGAATGGCTTGAAGACGGTCCATCTCCACGGAGTACTTATGTCCCGTTTCTCCAAGGTTTCCCTCCAACACGCTGACCTGGAAACACAACATACCGGTGACGAACGGCCATAGTAGATGCACCATGTTGCCTAAAGTATTCATCTCATCGGCCTTCGCGCGCACAAGAACCCGAGTGACATCCCATTCCTAATCCACAGGGTTTGATATGATGTGGGCCCACCCATTGCAGCTATAACAGCGTCAACTTTTCTGGGAGGGCTTTCCACAAGGTTTGGGAGTGTGTTTTTCCAGAAGCACATCTGTGAGGTCAGACACTGATGTCGGATGAGAAGGCCTGACTCTCAGTCTCCGCTCTAATCCATCCCAAAGGCGTTCTGCTGGGTTGAGGTCAGGACTCTGTGCAGGCCAGTCAAGTTCTTCCACACCAAACGCGTTCATTCATGTATTTATGGCCTGCTGCTGTCGTTCCCAATCACTTCCACTTTGCTATAATCCCACTAACAGCTGACTGTGGAATATTTAGTAGCGAGGAAATTTCACGACTGGCGGCAGCCTATCACGGTACCACGCTGGAGTTCACCGAGCTCCTGAGAGTGACCTGTTCTTTCACTGATGCAGTCTGCATGCCGAGGTGCTTGGTTTGATTGGAACACTTGAATTCACTGATCTGGATGGCTGAGTGAATGCTTTTGGCAATATAGTGTAACATCTTTGGGTCATCAAGCGTCTTTGGGTGTCTTGAAAAGCGCTATATAAGAGTAAGGCATTATTATCTTTTCCTCTGCATTCCAATGTTCAGTAAGAGCAGGCTTGTGATATTCCACCTTGATATAATCAAGAACTGAGTTTAAGGAATAACATTTCCATCCTGAGAGGCAGAGATAACAATCTGGGCAACTGAAGCACAGACAGGGAAAATGCACACAGAGACCAGACCATGAGCAACCCAGCCTGCCCCCCACTGTTCTCAAGGGAGGAGGCAGCATTATACTAAGGAATTCTGAGGCAAATGTGTTGCTATTCAATTTATTACAGTTTCTTGATAAGTGAGCTGGGCAGTGGTGCCTGTCAGACAGCTGGTGGTAATTTAAATGATGCATATAGGTGGATTTTGATTTTGTCTTTGCAAACTTTAGCCACGTTTCAAGTTAGTTATCCGACATGTGGTCCTCTCTTTACTTTATCTGTGTTGGCAGTGCCCTACCCCTGAGCTTAAATGGAACATTAAAAGACAAAACAAAAATAAGCATTTTTAAAGTTTATTAAAAATGCTTATTTGCAATTTTGCAGACAGCCAAATGAAATAATTAACGCTCTCGTGTCTGTGTGCTGAGGGGCAGTGGCTATCAGAGGGGGAAAATAAAGGATTAAAGGATTCTCAGCACCAACAAGCAAATGTTCAGGAGATTGAAACGAACCAGCGTACTGTAAATACTCATCTTCGGTTGTATCGCAGTCTTAATTTTGGGACCGGCTATTCTGAGAAAATATAAAGGTGTAACTTAAAAGCCTGACATCGTTCCTCTAAAGCGTAGTTAAGTCTTCGGGCAACAGCAGGAACATTAAGGATGAAGGTAAATACGATGAGGATGAAATCTAAAGCATCGGGATTAACTCTCACTGTTCACAAGCAACCACGAAGAGTGCCACCGCCGTCAGACAATCAGTCAAATGAGTTTACCACTCAGTGCTGCTTTGTAAGTTTACCTGTTGGGCAGTTTACCTGTCAGCACGATAATATGTCTGCACTGACTGTGCGATCAGGCTGCGCAAATGTCTGAGAGCTACATCTCTGCATGCTGTTTGACACAGACAAATCAGCGGCTTTTTATGTCTTGTCATGCTGACTGATTATAGAAGCATTACATGTACATTGTATCTCCATAAAGTAGAAGGTCTTTGCTGACAAAAAGAAGGCAGCTGTTACCTGCAGCCAGTCCTGACATGTGTGCGACGCGGGGGAGGGAGGACCGGTCATTGATGCGCCATCTCACAGGCTTTCTAATATCTCGATCTCACGGAAACCTCACTGCTGAAGATGGCATGGAGGTACAAAGGGAAATGATTCACATGCACGAAAGTTACTGTACCTGTTTACGGAGGCTGTCGAGCTCGACCTCCAGAGCCTGCAGGAAACGTCGTCTCTCACTGAGCTCACTTTGGGCACAGCGCAGAGCTTCGTTGCTTTCTTTGACCTCCGACTGCACTGCCTCTAACTGTAAACACACAAAATAATAATAATAAAAAATATATAATATTCAGAACAGTTTACCACAACGTTTCAAAGGTGCTTTCTATTGTAAGGGAGAGACCCTACAACATTAGATAGAGAACCCCAAAAATCAGACCGCACGCTATGAGCAAGCACTTGGAAACAGTGGGAAGGAAGAATTTCCTTTCAACAGGAAGAGACCATGAGCAGAACCAGATATTTATTTATAGTGAAGAAAAGTCAGAAGAGCAGGAGCTGCTTCGTGCAGTGACAGACCTTCTTAAGGTACCAGGCCTCCGCCTCCTCCTTGTTCTTGCGAGTGATGCCTTCATATTGGACCCTGAGTTCAGCCAAGATGGCCCCCAGATCCGGACCCTGAGCTGCATCCACCTCTACGTTCACCTGCTCATTGGCCAGCCGGGCCTTCAGGGAGCTCATTTCCTGCAGTAAATCAAAGAAGGGGCAGAACAAAAACAATTTAAGGGTGCAGCGTCTTAGTGTACATGCACTGTACTGTAAATCCTGGTTAACAGAAATATTTTGATGGAAAGGCACAGCTGATATTTACCTTTATCTTACCTGTATGCTTAACTTGCAGCATAGCTTAAACATAGCACACTAACAAGACAACGTGGACAGCACTTACAACAGTAACCCAACAGTTCTCTGCAATATCAGTTGTTGTGTTTAGCATTTGAAATCAGCGGTTACAGCAGCATCGCTGGTTTCAGTGAGACAGACACAGACTCTGTGTTTGATGGGTAAAGAGGAACAGATTCAGTTTTTCATCTTTCCATTAAATAATAGTTGCAAATGAAAAATTAAAGTTTTGTTTCCTGAAATAACTTTTTCAGTAACATTTTTCATGCACGCCAAAGTCGAGCTGAAGCAAAATGCAAAGTCACATTCATAAGTTAAAGTAGTTTTAGTACACAGGACTGATATTTTAGAAGAAAACCGCTAATATTGTTTACAGTTTATCATTTCTAACCTCTGACAGGTCTGAGTGGGCCCCTGATGACTTAAGCTTGTAAGCGGTGATGTTTAGGGACCGGTGTGAGTGTTGTAATTTAGACAAAAGCCTGATTTTAGATTATCTCGTGTGCAGAAAGAGCCTGCTGAGCTCGTTTTTTGTGTGTTTGTTTGTTTCCTAAAGGAGGAGCTTTGAGGCTTCCTCTTACTTGGCGTGAGATTGTCTCAGCAGCGTGAGACTGAAGGTCAAAGTTTTTCTCGCGCCACCGGCATGAGAGCAGGCAAACGAACTTTAACGTCCACTTTGCTTAATTTTCTCTCGGCTTTTGACAAGCTAACCTGTCCGTGCAGCAGAAGTAGGTCAGAGTCAGTTTTGCACACTTTGTGAGGCCCGATGCCACGAAGCAGCGATCTTCCAATAGCTCCTGAACTGATGCACAACATGGACAACAACCCCACCTTTGTCTCCATCACTGTTAAGTAGCTGCTACCCCTGTAACAATTATCAATTTATAATTACAGTCAATCTAATCTGATACATTTTAAAACAAAATGAAAATGACCTTGAAGTCTACATCCTGCACGCCACACCTGTGTGTCTAAACACACACAGGACTGCCGGTTCCTTCTTTGTGTACATTGGCGTGATCTTGCTATCTTGAGGCACTCTGGTCACAAAGATGAAGGGCGTGTCGATGCGCTTAACATGATTGTGTTTCACACACTGAACACTGTTTAAAGCTTGTGGTGGAAAACAAACTGATCTGGTCTTTATGTGAACCTGTTTCATTTGCGATGGAAGGTGAAGACGATCAGAACTGAATAAAACTAACCTAATTTCACTGAATCTCACCTCCTCGTGATTTTTCTTGAGGAAGTAAAGCTCTTCCTTCAGGCTGTCCAGGTCTCCTCGCAGAGTGGCGATGATCTGGTCGTGGTCGGACTTTGCTCTCCTCAGAGCCTGACAGTCCCTCTCCACTGACTGGCAGAGGGTGGCCTCCGCCTCATATCTGCAGATAAAAACGAAGAGGTTGAAGGACTAAATCAGATCAAATAAATCAGCTTTCACGCAGAGAGTGTAAATGTAGTCAGATTGGACAGAATGTGACAAAAAAAAAAAATTAAAGACCCGGTCTTGTAATATCAATTTGCACCACAAGATGGTGCAGCAAGTCAGCCGAGTAAGTCATTAAAAATACACATTTATTCACAATGACTAAAAAGAGTAAAAATGAGAGAACTGGTGGGGCGGGTTTGGGTAATTTGCAGACGGGTGTCTTTAACCTGCCAGTTCCTTATTACAGTGCCAGCGTGGTGTTGAATAGCACAGATATGAAAATAATACAGCTAATATTCTAATGCATTCACCATGACCAAGTGTGCTGCCTCGTTCCCACGTCATCCAGGTAACACCCTTATATAAACTGCACACAGTGTGTCTGAAGGAGGATAGTTCCTGCTATGTGAGACTTCTTTGACAAAGTTCAGCTTAATAGGCGCTCATCGACAAACCTGCATTATTAGTGCAGGTTTGTACCTTTTGTGCACAGTCACATGATGACATCTGAAGATAACGTCAGGTCATTTTAATGCAGTCTCTCTGCACGTGTAGATCGAAGATGTTCCTGCTTCTGCATGAAGAACCAAGTAGCAGATGTGGCACTTCCAGGTTGGTACCTCAGGTGGCCACTAGCTCCCATAAACTCCCATGTTAAAACGCTTGACTTTACAGCATTAAAAACCATATGTACAGCCAAAATAGTTTTGATGTCTATGAATAGTTTCCCTCTTTAAGACAACTCTTTTTTTTTTATAATTCATCCATCTGGATATTGGGGACACTTTGATTGACAGGTGTCCTGATAGAGGGAGCTGGAGCTAATCAGTGTCTCCTCTGTTAATTTGGTTCTCAGAATGGACACACAAATGTGAAAAATAGCATGCAAACGCCTGCAAAGCTCTACGCTGCTAAGGTCCACACTGACTTTGCTGTAAACACCATGGATCACTGTCAACTGAAGTATCACTCCTTCACATCAGGCCACAGAACATACCATCAACACACTGTGAAAAACACCGGCAGCGGGTATTTCGTGACCACCTTCAGCTTCACCGTGCCGACTGGTGAATCTCCGGAAGGGGACGATTATCTTTCCGGCCCGCACCGTCTATCACTGACTGACGTGTCCGTTGTTTGGGGCCCGAGCACCGTGGGAACGGCGCTCTTAGTTTGCAGTCTGACAGAAAGGTCTTTTATTCACACAGTTTTGCCGTCTGGCGCTCCCGTGTGAACACTCATAACCTCAGTGTGACACTCACTTGACCCTGAAGTCATCAGCCGCCAGCTTGGCGTTATCAATCTCCAACATGATACGGGCGTTCTCCAGCGTCTTCTTTCTCACCTGAGTGGAACAACACAATGCACAGCGGGATGAAATCGTGTGTTTACTTTTTCTTTTATGGCTACATATGATGTTGATTACACTTCAAGCACAACAAAATTTTGTATAAAATGAAGAGAATTCACCACAAGCAGTCAAACACAAGAAGATTAAGACTAAATGGATTCTGCTTATCATCATGTCTAGACTGAGTAGTATTGAGCATGTCAAAGCAAGAATCTAAGACATAAATCCCTGCAGTCAAATGTTCCCTGTGAGAAAATCTTGAAGTGAACTCTAAGGACCGGACACCACTGGACACTGACCTCCTGACCAATGGCGTGGGCCTGTGCCATCATCCCTTCGATGTCGTGGCTTTTTGGAGCTCTCTCCAGCATGAGCTGCTTGATCTTCGCCTCCAGTTCGGCATTGGACTTCTCCAGCGACCGCACCTTGTCCAGGTAGTTGGCCAGACGGTCGTTCAAGCCCTGCATGGTCTCCTTGTCATTGACGCCGACACTGAGGCCGTTGAAGGAGAGGCCGGAGCCGAGCACGTTGAGGCCATTGCCCACGGAGAGGGAGCGCGACAGAGACAGCGTGCCGATGGGGGAAAGATTGGAGATGGAGGGTTTGGAGCGGAAGCTGCGTCCACTGTCCCTCACAGAGATGTTGGAGAAGGAGAGCTGGCGCACCGAGCGCACAGAGAGGGCGGAGGCCATGGCGTCCACTGCACAGACAGCTATCGGTTATCAGTGGTGTCATGAAGCTGCAAGCTTCTGTTTTTATGCTATATTATACCATTCTTTGTGTCAGAGAGAAAGACATAGATGCCAGAACGCTCTGAAAGGGCTAAAAGTCATGGCACCCTCTCATGTCTAAAGTTTGTCATTAATCTATAATATTCTTCAAAGAATATTATAGATTAATGCATGAGCCAAAGCAAAAACTTAGAATAACTTTAAACATGAGAAAAAGATTTAAGACAACTCTGAGTTTTATGACTGCCTTCCACCAAACAATCGACAGAGATGTAGCAAAAAGACACTGAATCAGGGATACAAAGTAACACGATTCTTTCCTCGTCAGTGAGTTATTTAAGATGAATTGGGATCTAGTAGATTTCAAGGCTCTGGGACATTTAAATCCTCTTCTCGAAAACTTTATCCCTATTCAATTCAATGAACGGGAACAGAGGAGGAAGACCTAAACAGTACTTACCTGGGGCTCAGCAGTTTTCTCCTCGTTCTTCTGGTCAGGGTTTTACCGCTGATGGTAAGAGTGACTGTTGCTGCTGGAGCAGCTTTCACAGGTGAGTCCGGCTGCAGAGGATCAGCTGTCCTTGCCGGGGAGGAGCCACTCTTGTAACCAATCCCAGAGCAACAAAGAAGAGGATGCAACATGACACCTTATGGAGGATTTGAATAATAAAAAAAAAAATCAGAGGTGCACATGAGTAAAACTAAATTAATGTCTCTTTCTTTTCAGGAAATTCACCGCCCCGGGGGTTAAAAATCCCCCCAAAAAGTAATTCAGTGTAATGTTTGCTGGGAAAAAAAGTTCTATTTTCTCCATAATATTACATAACAACAAATCAGTCCTACCCAGCGCACAATTTTGCCTTTACTGCTATATTTGTCCTCACTATAGCCTCCTGAGATTTTCATCTGATCGGTCTCTTTCCACAGTGGCTGTATTGAGGGCAGACACAATGCATTCAGAGAGATGTGAGAAGGCAGCTTCACCTGAGGACGGCCAGGCAGGTCGGAGAGAAACGAGAGGAAGTGGGAACAATGAGACACAGAATGAAAAGAAAGTGAAGACCCCTGAGAAATGCACAAAGATGTGCAGGGCGTAGGTCTAGCTGAACTGGAAACCTGGCTTAAATCTACACACACACACACACACACACACTGTAGTTGTGTCTTGGTGTGTATAATCCTCTGCCGCTGCTTTGAAAACATGCATGACTTTCGATTTCTTTGGGCTTTATCATCCTAATCGGATCAGATCTCTCAGTGACGCTGACCTGATTTAGTGCGGTATCGATTACATCTCACTGCACCCACCTCCACTCAGCTCGCCTCTGCATTGGCCAGTTAGATTCTGGGACAGGTCACGATGGAAACTTTCTTTTGTGTTGTTTCCAATCTGAATATAAAAGCCACCTATCACCTATCTGCTTCCACAGGCTGCAGACACAGTAACACTAATGGCTTAAAGCTGTACAACACGGCCCACAATGAATCAACAAATGGATAATTAAACAAACTAAATTAAAGGTGGTATTAACCGCAAGACGACGGTGTCTCCATCCTAATGTAAGACAACTGGATGCACACAGTATGTGTTACAAAAATACACAAATGCAGATTTTCTTCATATCTCTCTCGTATCTGTGTGTGATCTTTGTTCCAATCACACAATGGCAAAAGAAGCCATTGAACTGGCTCTCATAAGGACTAAAGCAATCTATAGTGAGGATGCACCGCCACCATGTGGCTGAAAACACATACTGCATCGCAGAACTTAAGCGATTTTAATGCTAAAAGATACAAGATGCTTGAATGATGAAATTATTCTAAAGACATGGTATAAAGATTTGAAACTATATAGAAATATGAATATATACCTACAGCAAAATGCAAAACTCCTTTCCTTGTACCTGATCATTTTCAGAGGAATCTTTTTTGTTTGTTAAGCCACCCAGCGCAGATCTGTGAATCATTCAAGCATAAAAAAAGTGTCTAACTCCCAGATGATGCAGTGTTGTGTCTACATATAAAAATCTGTTCCATCTTTAGGCACTTTGTTACTAGCAGCCTGTTAGCAAACACATCATTTGCTCCCATTTCTTTTGTTGAATCTATAAGAAAATGTCAGCGATAACACAGTTTGGCAGACATGGAATAGTATTTTTGGACCAATAGCTGCAAACTTGGCGTCTCGGCGTGCTGTTCAGTGCTTGCTTAAAAAAAAAAATGGAGGAAATTTGGCAAATAGAGAACACAGGAAGGAGTGGCAGGCTTAAAAAAAACCCCAAAAAACAATCTACAGCAGCTGAAAATATCTGAAAATCGTGTCCTAAAGAAATGGGAAAAAATCCAGAAAATCCTCTGAGGTATGCCAGTAGGTATGAGGTATGCCTGTATGCCACAACAGCAGGTCTCATGGAGCGATGAATCCAAATTTGAAATTTTCGGTTCAGATCAGAGAGGTGCAACAGCGAGTGTCTACACTCACCTGTAAAACTTGGTGGAGGCTCTGTCATGGGTTGGGGCTGCATTATTTCAGCCAGTGGTTTTGGGGATCTTATCAAAATTGACGAAATTATGAAAAGTTCAGTCAGATCAACCACGTAAAACCATCTGGAAAGCATCTGATTTTAACAGCCTTGGCGATGTGTGTTTTTTCTATCTGGATAGAAAGACACACAATGCAACACTATCGGACATGGACCGGCCTCCCCAGAGCCAAAACCTCAACAATGCTGAAGCAGCGTGGGATCACGGCGACAGAGAACAAAATGAAAAGTAGCCAACTTCCAAAAAAAGTTTTGAATATCCTTCAAGAAGCCCGGAGAACGCTGCCTAAGAGTGGTCATAAAGGTGGTCATACGAAATACTGAAGCTCGTTAGAATTGTATAAACTCTGTTCTGGCCTTGTATACTGGATCTCCGTGCAGGTTTGCACATGTTTCAATACATTACTGCCTCTATTTCCCATTTTAATAGCAAAATATAAAGAAGTGTGGGGTGGCTCGAGACTTCTGCACAGTAACAAATAAATCCTTTTCTGGCTCCGATGCAGGTTGCAGCCTTTATACATGATCAAAAGTTTAGTGTACTGCTTAGATACACAAGTAAGGGTACTAAGTTAGTTAGTCTGCAAAGGTGAGCAGACAACATTAGAACCACTGATGAGTATGGCACATTTCAAAATCCGAAAATTTAATAAGATCCACCAAAACCTTTCATCTGATCATCACATGAGCCTAAGATGACTTCTTGCAGTACCCTCATGGCCCACTAGAGGTCTCCAGCCCGCACTTTGGGAATCACTGCTCTAATAATGACGTTGGTGGATGTTCATCCATCAGCAGCAGCCATTCTCCACATGACTCACATGGAGGGCAGAGATTAAAAAAAAATTACATCTTACCTGCAATACAGTGTAATACTGCAGTGACTTCTTTATTTTCTGTGTATTTAATGTCTGACCAGGAGTGGATTACAGGACAATTAGAATCATGTGAATGTGTCTTTGAGATGTGAGGAGGCTAGATAGCATACAGAATCAGCTCATTTCAGCTGGCTGTTCATTTGTGAGGGTAAAGCGCAGTAATTTCCTATCATTCTCAGTCTTCAGGTGTGCTTTAGTGCCACCATCAATAGGCCTCCAGCATGCCTCGGGAGATTGATTCAGATTCTGCTCCAGCTTCTTATAAATCAAACTTAAGTGCAGTGATGTTTCAAACGCAGTTGTCATTTCCCAAACTGAACAGTATCTGGGAACCTGCTGTGGAGTCCTGTGTTTATTTTTGCATAGTGCGCGGTTGGCCGTCAGCCTGGGTGAAGTGAATCATAAGTTTCAGCTATTTCCCTGCCTTTCGCCAGGCCCCCTGCTCTCATGTGCTACTGTACGAGACCTAGTTTACACATGAAAAAAAGGGTTCTTTGTTTTTTCCGTGAATTTCTACAGCACACTGCGCAAAGGCCTAAAATCCAAAGCCAAATAAATTCCTTTTGCTTTGATTTGACTTTTTTTTTGGAAACATGATACCAAATCGAGTTGTGCAGAGCTTTTATAACCAGGGTTAAATGGCAGGCCTGTGCAGTATCTATATTTAAACAAAACACCCTAAGCCATAAAGTAAATTCACTGCGGTCTTGTTTTCCTGAAGAAAGGACGATGCACCAAAAAAATGCTCACTCATGTAGTGTCAACCATTGTGCTGTTTGCCGACGTGGTCCAGCCCCGAAGCCTCAGACAGTCCAGTTCTGTGGGACATATTTAGCCCTTTAGACTGAGAAGAGCTGAGACTGTTGATGGATTATGACATTAAATTTAGAAGTGAGGCTTTTGCAAATAAACAGCTGTTTTTTTGGGGGGTGGGGGTGGGGGTGGATGTTAGAATGAAGAACAAAGTATTTGGAGTTTGGTTAACGGCTGGAGGAGTGGAAAACATGAGAAAAAATATAAGAGTAAGAAAAAGTACTATACTCAGATCTGAAAGCTAAGAAAAGGTTACAGATTCAATTCAATTCAATTTTATTTATATAGCGCCAAATCACAACAAACAGTCGCCTCATCTTCTGATGGCTGCTTTCAGCAGGATCATGCCATGTCCTCAAATCATCTCAAACTGGTTTCTTGAGCATGACAATGAGCTCAAGCTGCTCAAATGGTCTCCCCAGTAACTGCATCTCAACCTGGTAACCTTTGGGTTGTGGTGAAACAGGAGATTCATGTTTGATATGAATGGTGAGAATCATCATTCACATCAAACCTGCAGCAACTGTTTGACGGCATCATGTCAGATGCATCGAGATCTTGTCAAATGTTTGCAAGGGAGGAGCCGTCTGTTTTAGATTGTGTTAAATTTAAAAACAAAGCTTTAAAACTTGCTTAATTTAAGATTCAAGTTTTATGAATGCTCAGATCTGTGATACATGTCCTCATTACCCCAGATCTGAACAGTGCGAGGTAGAAACAAAGTTTGTATGACCCATAGAACCACAGTAGCAGCCTTAATGAGAAATATGTCTGATTTAATCAAACCAAAACAATCTTATAATATGCTGTACTGATGGTCTAACTGGGAGAGTCTCTTACTGTTCCAAGATGGACATCAGCTGTGAGTCACACTAGATTTTCTGTGGGAAAAAATGGACTGGATTGCATTGAACTTCCAGAATAAGGGGTGCCAGAAAAAAACAACCCCTCGCTCGCTGTAACTCTGACTGGATAAAAAAAAAAAATTTCCTTCTTCTGGGATGGAGTGAAAAAGTACATGATTGGTCCATTTAAAAAAAAGATATAAAAACAGGAATTCAGATATTTGGCATACATGACTGAGCAAGTTGTGCAAAATTAACAAGCACTGAGAAGCTGAAGTTATTTCCAACTCAGCAGAAGGGTTTAAAGAAGCAAAGACAAACAAACAAACAGCCATATCAATTGGCCTTGTTGCATTGTACACAAACAAAGCCTTTCTGAACTTATATATAGGCTAAAAAATGTTATACTCCGCCATTGCTGGTCCCAAACCTGAATGAAAAAGGAGGAGGGTTTGGCATCAGGCCAGCAACCCGTCCCTGTGAAAGCCCAACCGCTAAAGAAACAGCAAGTGAAATAAGAGATTCTGATCAGTGTGGCAGGAATTCAGCTTCAAGTTGCATGACGGTACTGGAGGAAAATGGCAAAGGTGAAGGAAGCGATGTTTTCTGCCAAGAACATCACAAGAATTGGGACTTGGAATGTTCAAACACTGGTGGTGAACTAGCACAATTGCTCAAGGTCTTTGATGAGTATAGGCTTGATAGCCTTGGGGTCAACAAAGTCAGGTGGACAGGAAGTGGCCGCAGTAACAGCGACGGCAGGACGATCTTGTACATGTCTCAAGGAATAGTACAAACATGGAGTTGGTCTTGTCTTGAGCATGAGAGTGCTTATCGTATGGAAACCCGTAAACCATTGAATCATTACAGCCCGCCTTTGCTAAAGACACACCAAAACAACCATTGTGCAAGTTTGTGCACCAATGGACACTGCAAAAAACACATCCAAGGACAACTTCCATGAGCGACCACAACTTTAAGGTCTTCACTGGCATCTTCAATGCCCAGCTGGTCGGCAACTGTCTGGGACTCGAGGCCATGATAGATGCCCATGCGTCCTCAGCACACTTAATCAAAAATGGCAAACATTTAGTGTCTTTCATTGAAAGGCTTGTCCATTGGGAATACATACATTCAGCAATGAACAATCCATAAAAGAACTTGATGATCACCAGACAAGCACACATTTAACAAGATCAACTTTGCTTGCATCAACCAAAAGTGGAGGCCATCCCTTCACAACGCAAAGGCAAACAGGAAAGCGGACGATGGATCTGATAATTATCTGGTAAAGGCAAAAGACAAACTTAAGCTCTTTATTCAAAGGCAGTGCATACAAAAGAGACCATTCACAGCTAAGAAGCTCAAGGACTCGACTGTCATTGGCTGCCACATTAGAACTGCACAATTGTTTTGCTCTCCTTGGAGATGCTGGCTTCAGAGACTCCACAGTGGAATGCGCCCAGAATGTCATCGGACAATGCAAAGGAGGATGGAAGGAGCAATGGACCCAAGAGAGATCTTGGAAGCTGGTTGATGATAGGAAAGTTGCCAAGCTCAAACAAGATCGGGCCACAATACCAGCTGAAATGGAACAAAAAAGCCAAAGATATGCTGAGTTAAGCCAACTGGTGAAGAGAGGCTGCCAAAAGGATAAGGAAGAATGGTTAAAGAGGAAAGGTGCTGAACCACAGACTGAAATGACTCCAACATCTTGTACCACATTGTCAATGCGTTGACTGGATCGAGGTACAGCTCGAACACCCTCATCAAAGAAAAGAACAGAAAGCTTTTGATCTCTCGAGTTGTACAGAACAACGATAGGTTGAACATTTCCAGGAAACCATCAGCCAGCCAGATCTCACCACAACCCACAACTTCACGGTGGAGGATGCCCAGGAGGAGCTTGGGATCAATATACCCAAGCTCCTCAGAATGCACCAACTGAAAAGGCATCAGCCTCCTTTCTGTACCTGGGAAGGCATTGCCCATTGTCCTTCTGTGATGTCTGCAAAGTGCCCTCAACCAACATCTACGAAATTAGTAAACCAGGTTCTGAAGAGGCCTGTTGTGCGCAGAACAGATCTTTGTTTTATGAAACATCATTGAACAATGTGTTGAGTACCAATACCCATCAACTTCATCAACTTCAAAAACACTTCTGGCAGCATCCATTGCAAATGCCTTTGGCAGATCCTCTGACTGTACATTGTTCCTTCTATCTTCATTCAGTTCATCATGAGGCACGTTGCCACACACATTGGGGTTGGCATCCATTGGCCTGACCAAGATTGTCTTGGTGATCTGGATTTTGGATTTTGTAGATCACATTGCCCTTCTTGAGGAAAACAAGCTGGTGCCAAAAAACCAAAATGCCCCAGGAACACCTGTCAAAGAACATTCATACAATGCTCCTGAACACACGATGCAAGGTTCAACAAGGTTCTTGAATAAGATTGTGATCACTGGAGATTGCTTGCTGCCCAGTATGCTACATAGCGTGGGAGGCACTAAGTCTAAGTAAAAAAAAAAACAAAAATTCAAAACATGTCTGCTTCAGAGATCAAGTGTGCTGTGATGTGAACTGAATTAATTTAGAACCCAGCCTGCCAATCCTGATCAAGGTGTTGTGTCTAGTTGAGATGCTGTAACATGGAGAAATTTCATCAATTACCCAGAATATTGTGACATACATATGTTTCATGACATGGCCTGCCTATGGATGTCGCCAGAACCAAACTTCTTTCATTATTTAACAGTGTAGGACACCAATAGAAGAAATGCAAAGGTTGTATATTCACCAGCCACTTCATGAGTGACACCTTGACAGCACCAGGTAAGATCCCCTTTTGCCTTCAGAACTACCTTAATTCTTTGTGGCACAGATTCAACAAGGTGCTGGAAACATTCCTCAGAGATTTTGCTCCATAGTGACATGATATCATCACACAGTTGCTGTAGATTGGTTGGCTGCACATCCATGATGCAAATCTCCCATTCCACCACATCCCACGGGGATGTAATGTGTGTTATTTGAGTTACTGTTGCCTTCCTATCAACTTGAAGCAGCCTGTCCATTCTCTTTTGACCTCTGGCATTATTTACACCCAGAGAACTGCTGCTCACTGGACATTTTCTCTTTTTTGGACCATTCTCTGTAAACCCAAGAGATGGTTGTGCAGGAAAGTCCCAGCAGATCAGCAGATTCTGAAATACCCAGACCAGCCCATCTGGCACCAACAGCCATGCCACATTTAAAGTCACTTAAATCACCCTTCTTCCCCATTCTGATGCTCAGTTTGAACTTCAGCAGATCATCGTGATCACGTCTGCATTGGGTTGCTGCCATGTGATTGGCTGATTATTTATTTTTTGGTAACGAGAAGTTGGACAGATGTACCTAATGAAGTGGCCAGTCGGTGTCACTGGTGCAGGTTCTATGATCTACAATACTTTGAGCAGTATTTTGTAAAATGTTTTAATATGCTTAAAAATCTAACTTTACAGATTGTCTGAAGGTCAAATCCAAGGTCAAAAGGTCAAATAGAGATAACATTTGAACAATTCATTTTCAAAATCCATAGAGTTTCAGTTCAGCACAATTTCACTGAAACTGGATCAATAGTTCAGGAAGAGTGGCCATCTGAAAATGACCTACCCTCATGTGGGCCATGTTTGGCTCAAATTCGGGACTGAAATGTATTTTAGTTGTTTCTGGTTTCAGTTGAGAGCTTACTGAGCATCATTTTCAGTTTCTTGTGAGCTAAAATGAACAGTTTGACTATATTTGTTTCAAAAGCATTTTGGCTGTACACCACTGTACTCAAAGTAGCTACACGTCATGACATATTTCTTTTAGTAAATTGTAAAAAAAGCAAAAATAAAACAATAAAATAACCCCCATCAAGCTTCAAGTGTTTGAACCGAGCTATTATCACGCTCATCAGCCATTCAGTAACTTTGCATAATGTCTTCAGTACAATCAAATAATATCATCTAGTGAAGCAGGAAAACTGGCTCATAAAAAAAAAAAAAAATTCTAAGACCCTTCCAGCATATGACAGAGTCTGGAAAAAAAAAAACCTGGAGGAGGAGGAGGGTGCTGATGAAGATGGCTCATGTTGCAATCTTCCACAGAGGTTTTGTTGACTGTTGTGCAGAGGAGAGCTCATCAGCGTGAAGGAGAGAAATGTGAATACGTGGAGACGAGGGGCACTGCAGTGTATCTGCTCATTAGGCGGCCGACGCTGTAATTCAGCGAGCGAGCGGCTCTGCAATCAGGGGCCTATTCATTAGCATGGGGGGCCCGCTTTCATCTGCAACCACTTGAGGCTGTCAATCACCGAGGCGGACGCATGACAGCATGACAAAAATGGGTCGGCTTTAACGTTCGGGGATGCTTGTGCATGGAGAGAGGCATGCCTAAGCGCTGCCTTAAGCGCTCGCATCTGAGAGGGGAAGAAATGTGCGTTTTTACAGTGTAGTGCTGGCAGGTGGCCCAAACTGTGTCAGCCTGATAATCATCTCAGCTCAGCATGAAGACAGCTTTTGTTCTGAGATTTCACAAGGAGCAGCGTCTTTTTTAGTGAACAGGTTTCCTCCTGGATTGAATTGATTGAAAGCGATTGATTAGAGGAAAGTTTGATTTAAGAACAAGAGTCCTCTCATAACACAGCACACACTCCCTCATAAGGACTCACATATAGATTAAAATCAGCCTATGAAGACATTCAAACACACCTGGCCCAGTCAACATATGGGCATCTTTAAATAAATCTGAGGAATATTAAAGAACCATTGCTCTGTGTGTGTTTGTCTGCTTAAAGGCAGCACTGGGTCAAATGGACTTTCCTGCCTCTCCACAGGCAACAGGAGGAGCACTGCAGTCAATGGAAAGTATGTCAGTGCAGATGATTCCACTGTTGCTGCATGTTTGTGCAGATAAGTATTTAATTCCCCAAGAAAAAAACCCCCCATGGACAGCAGCCTAAAAAAACAATTATTTACACTCTTAAATCATTTAAATGGATCATTTTTTATGCACAAATTATACCTTTTCCCTTTGGTCCCAGACTGTAACCAACCAGCTCAGTTTGATCTGTGCAAACCTTTAAAACTTACCACTTATCAGAAAAGGTGGTAATTCCATCCTGAATATTGCTGTTTCTCCCAAACCACATCATTGGGCTCAATGTGATGAAAAATCTCAAGTGAACCTACAAGCACCCATTTTTTTTTGACCACATGCAGGTCACTTGTTCACAAACTGGATCACTTAGCTGGTGTGCTCAAGGAGATGTTATCCTCTTGAAGAGGAATGGGAAATCGCACAGGTGCTGCACTCTCAGAAGACTTGGTGTTAAAAAGCCCCCACATTGATCTGGTTTGGAAAATACGCATGTAACAATATCCTTCAACTCAAGGTATCCCATTCACTCTTTGCCATCGCGGCACCTTAAGTGCTGTCAGTCAGTGTAACAGCTGTAGATAATCTGTGCAAAAAGAACTCATAAAAGCCAACAAACTGCCCGGTCGATGACCACGCTTTGACTGAAAATGCCTGTAATTGTTTTCTCAGTAGGATTGATCACGTTTCCTGTAAAGTACAGCGCGTGGATTGAAGGTGATGTGCGGATTTGTCGCGGGATATTGCTCTCAATAACAGGTTGCTTCAGGTACTTAGCCTCTGACAGGCGACCTTTAGATGTAGTGGTTACGAGTGTAAAAACAGCGTCCTCGTACGGCGTCGCGTTTTTCTGCTCCATCTTTGAGAAAACGTTGCAGTTTGAACCACACACGCACACACACACACACACACACACACACACAAACCCGGCTCCTTGCTCTTTAAGTCAGCCTATGATTCAAACACTAAAACCTTCATAAGGGTACATCTGATACATTTTATTAAACCATGGCCGTATTTACAATGTACAGTCACTGAATTTTTTTCCATTTCAAGACACATTCAAAAGTGCGTTTTAAAAGTGAAGTTTTGCTCTGAATAAATAAGAGTTTCCATTTTTTTTGACAACAATACAACAACAAACAACAGTAAAGCTGCAAATGTGCTCATCACCAGTACAAAATGTAAAAAAAAAGCTGAGGTTTTACTGTAATACTGCTACAACTCCTCTTTTCTTCTTTTCTGTGAGCTCACGCTGGAGCAATTAAAAGGCTTTGTATGAAAGCAAAAACCGATCCCGACCTGACGTAATGTTTTGTGTCCTGTGGAAAAAAAGAAGGAAAATAAAATAAAAGTGGTCTTCAGCTTTATAAAAAAATATAAAGGCAAAATTAAGAAGTAACTCCCGCGTTAGCCTAGGGGCACCACCACAGTTTAGCTCAGCAGTCTCACAGCGAAGAACCCGACTGATTGGAAAACGAGGTCCCGCCGCCACCGGAGGACTTAACTTCCAAACGGAGCGGTTTGTTGACAGGGTGTCCCAAAGGATTTTTTTTCTTTCTCCCTCCAGAAAACATCATCAGAGTGGTGACGATAGAGAAGCAGATGCAGCGGGTCAGCGGCTGATGGGAAGCTGCGGTAAAGAGATGGACGGGTGGGTCAGGTGGCCCGGGGCAGCGAGGACGGAGAAGGGGTGAGCTGCGCAAGGAAAGAGAAACAACAGGAGTTTGGGAAGCAGTGTGACCACGGCAGTGCTGCTCACGAGTGACATAAACACATAAAACATCAACAATAAGGAGGCTCAGGGTGTTTATTACTAAAGCTCCAAGTGAGTGTTTCAAACTCAAGACAGGTCATCTTTATTGAGATCACAAAATACTGTCTTCAAACCCACAAAACACTCCACGCACTTAATTTGGTCACATTTTATCACAGTTGCTTTATAAAAGTGGAGCTTCGTTGTAACGAACTTGGTACGAGTGAAACTCGCTGATGCCTACACAGTGTGAAGTGGATGTTTTCAACAGCAATGTTCTGCACAGCCTAAAAAACAAACACCACCAGTGAATTTGTGACGAGCTCAATCTGAAGAGCCCGGGCCTGATCTCCTCCCAGGCTGCACTGCGGGGCTCCAGCAGGCCGGAGACCACGATGTTGCTTTATGAGCAAATATTTTACCTTTTCTTCAAAAGCAAGCTTTGGCATTTATTTTTACACTCATAATGATTATGGTTTCGAAATATTTTTTCCTCATTATGGCTCCACTGTACATACGCAAATAGAAATTTCAAAATCAAGTAGAAACTTCTTTTATTTGAAACAAACACGTGATGCGAGTGTGTCTTTTTTTTTGTTTTTTTTTAACGTTAAGTCACTTTGGGAGCAGTTTGTAAAGATTTATAACCAATTTTTTTATGTTCAGTTTAAGTTCTACACATAATTTGCACACATTTAATAACAAATTACTAAAAGTCATTTGAAACCCCCAACATTTGGTTCCTTGTTTTTCATGTAGTTTTATTACATTGGGATCACAAACATTTGCAGTCTAATGCATGTCCAGTGTTAACTTATTTTATAATACAAAATGTTATAAACTTTAGTGTAAGCCACTTAATTTTTCACAGTTTTTATTGCTTGAATAGAAAATTTGTTCCACTCAAAATTTTTGTAGCTAGTTTAACTGTTGTGTTTCCAGTAAAGGTTTAAGTAGAGTGAGCACAACAAGCATTTACCACCAATGACTGAAAAATGCTTTTTGTGTTTTGTTGCCACAGGTGAAAACAAAACCTCTGATGAGGAAAAAAAAAAAAGACACCAGAGGGGGAATCCCTCCTTTACATTTCCATGTTTGTGAACTCTGTCACCGGGGCGAACACAGAGAGACAAACGTTCACACCTATGGGCACTCCAGAATCACCAGTTAACCAAACCCCAGTAACTGCACGTCTTTGGACTGTGGGGGAAACCGGAGGACCCGGAGAGAACCCACGCAGACACGGGGAGAACATGCAGACTCTACACACCAAGGTGGATCTGAACCCAGACCTTCTCGCTGCGAGGCAACAGTGCTAACCACCACGCCACTGCGCTGCCACGTCAGTTTATATTTATGTATTTATTTGTTTTGCCCTGCTTGACACAACCCCAAAGGGGTTTGTGTCTTCTCCAGGTCTCAAACCAAGTGTCTTTTGTGTAAATCACTATAATATGGAGCCACAGACATTTTCTATCCTGTAATCATTACCACCTACAATTCCTGCACTATTGTCGGTGATACAGGAAGTAAGAAAAAGCAAACTGTAAACAAAAACTTTCTGAAGTGAAGTACTGTCTTTACTCGTACCTGCTGCACTTGAGTAAATTTGCTTCTATCGCCGCATAGTTTATGATGTGAGAGAGCGAGACGGGGTTAAAAAATGCCAAATACCAGACAGCAAAGACTTGACACTTACTGTCTAGGTATCCGTGCAGGGCCAGCAGGTGTGGTCGGTCTGGGCTGCTAAAGGATGAATAGTGGATATCTTCCGGCAGCGACGGGGGCATCCTGGACAGCGGAGCACTCTGAGAGAAGCTGCTCTGAGGCGGCTGCTTTTTGTGTCGCGCCCGGCAGTTCTGAAACCAAACCTACGAAAAATGTTATTGAAGATGTGATCATGCCGAAGGTAGGGCGGCTACACTGAAACTCCACAACAACACAGAGCAGGTCCTGGGTTCAGATTCTGATCACCAAACAAGGAGATAACTCCAGTTTGATGTGCAAGGGTTTTTAGCCAGCAGCTCAGTGGTGTTAGTGTTGAAACTCACTGTGAAATGCAACAATGCTAATAGTGTGTGTGTGTGTGTGTGTGTGTGTGTGGTGAGTGTGTTTAAAGGAGGGATTCTCTGAGGGGTTGAGTTTTTACAGGGTAAAACTCAACAGAGAAGAAAAAGTTCTCAAAATAAAAATCTAAAAATCCTTAAAATGTTTCAGATTCAGAAGGAAATGACATCATGGGAAGGCAAAGCATCATCTGAGCAAACTGGAATAAAAAAGTGTTGTGGATTATGAGCCTCTCAGGCATTATTCCAGCCTGGTGTGATGCTTTAATGTTGATCTGAAAATAATGGGATCACCCATCTAAAACTTTAGATGCTACATAAACATAATAATCTACTCTTTCTGTGGTCCTGCAGTTTTATGATCCCAAAAGGAGTCCAGATTAAGCTAGCTTTCTGAAGCTAAAATATGAATTTCTCTTCTTTTCCGCCATGCTATTTTTTTTGGTGTGACTTCATACAGCGTAGAACTTGTAACATAATATCACATCACTGTGCCTGATCATCGCCTACCTGTATGACTCGTCTGCTCAGTCCTGTCATTTCAGCCAGTTTCTGCAGCGTCTGAGCGTCGGGGTTGTTGTCCTGAGCAAACTGAGTCTGCATCACCTGTGAGGACACACACACACACACACACACACGGAATGAAACAGCATGTAACATTTTGCTGTGCACACACACACACACACACACACATATCAGAGTGGAGTCTACCTGGAGCTGCTCAGCAGTGAAGGATGTCCGCGCCCTTTTGGCTGGTTTTGGTTGGCAGTCCTGATCCGAAGGCAGCGCTCCTTCCAGAGTCAGTCCTGTGCCTGAAGACAGACACAATCAGTCACCAACTAAAATTCAGTCATCAGACTGTGAAGTTACACAAAAATCTCTGTCACAAACTGGAGGATTGGCTCAGTAACATAATTACAGTATTTTCTCGTCAGCGGCCACACTATCCACAGTAGTTACAACATTATGGGATACGTTTGAAATGCAGGAAAACAGTTTTTGTTGTTGTAAAGGATGAAAAGGTGAAAGTCTCCCCATAAACTTCCACCTTTACGGGCTCCGTTACCCTCTGAAGTCTCTCTGTTTTCGGATCCTTGCAACTTCATTTTAGTCCAAGAAGTTAGCAAACATCAAGGATGGAAATTTAGATGGTCAAAGTAAAGCAAAAGCAATTCAACCGTTTTACACCAGATATGATGCATCCACAAATAAACAAAAAAACCCCAAAAATTCCTTCTAACTGATTGTTTGCATTACATCACTGTTAGAAAAAAACATGGCTGAATACAGAACAGATCTGTGGCTCTGAGGGAAACTCAAGGAAAAGAGCTTTAGAGCTTGAGTGGCCAGAATATTGTGTTCCTTCTGTTACTGGGGCCGAGGCTGGGCTACAAAACAAGCCAAGTGTTAACAGCACGGGGGCCTCAAACGCCCCCTCAGTTCACTCCACATCATTTGATTAATCACACGTATGTTAGAAATGTGCACTGCTGAAGCAGAATGTCAGCCATGTTTCCATGAGCAGTTAGCACCCTAAAGGTCTTTGTGTTGTTGTTCCACGATGGGATCAATGGTGATGATGATTAACATAACTAGAACTCATAAAAAAAACGTATTTTTACAGCTGAGACGTGGGCATCAGTGAAGTTTTGGCATTTTCCCTCTAAAAGCCATTAATCAGTCATCATAAATTTGGACTTCTGACCTTCTGGCACGTTTCTCCCCTCACAGGTTTTGCCTGGTGATCCAGCCTCATCACACCTTCATCAGTCAGTATGTGTGAGATTAACTTTCAATGGTCGGGTTACCGTTCTCTGCAGCTCTGCGCAGGTTGTCCAGCATGATGTCGTAGTGGCTGCGGCAGAGCACCCGGCCCTCCACCAGGCCGAACTCCTCCCCGGTCGACAGCTGCCTCTTGCAGGAGAAACAGGCGAAACAGGCCAGGTGGTACACGCTGCCCCGAGCCCGCCGCACCCAGTCGCTGGCGTACACCTGTCGGCCACACTGGGCACACTTGGTGCCGAACCTACTGTGAGGAAAAGAGACACAAGCAGGTGAAGGCTGCAAGCTCCAGAAGGGATGTTCTGATGTCCAACCAAACTCTGTTCTAGATTAGTTTCATTTTATTTACACACATTACAAAAAACAAATAAACAAAATAATTGACTGAACGGAAGAGAAGAACGTGAAATAATTCGTTGTACTGTTTTGTGAAACATCTGTACAGAGGAGTCTGATTACCCATGCAGTCTGGGGCACACACGCTGCAGATTGTTTGTCTGCCTCATGCAGGCTGCATGCTGCCTGGAGAAGCTAAAACCCCGGACAAAAGCAACGCTTCAGAGTGATCTCGCTGAGTGCATCAACATTTCTGGTGCAGACAGAAAAGCCAGGGAGATTTTGGAGAACTGGAACCGTGAAAAGTGAAAAGTGAGGTGGAGACATTCCTCCCACCACTGGAAACTAAACGTCCTCCTCGGGCCGTGAGTCACTGAGTTTGTAGTAACTGGATGGAGGAACATGTGAGCGTAAGATAAACTGAGATAATGAGGGTCCTCTTTCTCTTTCAGCGAACAGACTGCTACATATCAAGAGGATTACATTTTTTATATACCCCATTTTGCTAATTTTCTATTAAATTTGCAATTAATCAAATGGGCAAAACTAACTGAAATGAAGAGGGACATTTAGGGCAGCAGGCTGGTAATCAAGCTGTTTTCTCTGGAGGCTTTTGGTGATTAGGTCTGATGAGAGCCAAACACAGCCCGAGAAGTCGTTTTAAAAACATTATTTTCCTCGTGATTCATTCTCTATTTTCTCATTTATGACTCTGAAGCCAAATCGTGTTGAGGCCAAAGATCAGCTTGGAGAGCAAAGATCACCGAGCTGTAAAAATAACCAGGAATTAATCGATTTAGGTGCAATAATTTATCACATAGCTGGAATAATATTTTATGGCAAGTTTTTCTACTCTGTTAAATAAAATATTAGATTAAAAAAATAGGGAAAAAACACTCCACCCCTTCAGCTTTTTAAAACATTTTTTTGCTACCACCCCCTCCAGATTATTAATGATATGTACATGCGCGATGAGTCTGCCTGTGTAGATTTCTATTAATATGAAAAAGACGGGAGGGGCTAAAACTGCAAGAGAAAATATTGTTTTCAACATCATGCATTTGGTAGATTAAAATTTTTTATTTGTCTATTTTTGCCCAGTGTTGTTTAATCAAATGCGTTTTTTGCATTTTTATCTCTGTTGTAAATTTGGTGGTTTGAAACCACAAACTTAAAATGTTTTTATTTTATTTTTCTGAATCAATTAAATCAATGTGGGAAAAAAAGCGACCTATATTTTACTAAATTTAAATTATGACGACGTTATTCTCCCGTAATTACAAGACTTAATGTAAACCCCCATTTAAAGGATGACTAATAACTAATAATTATGCATTCAGGCCTTCAAAATATTTCAGTACTGTGACTCCATTGAGTTCTGCGGTGGTTCGTGTCCGATTAAATATCAGGATTTTGCATTTTTAAGCCTCGAACAAGCTGTCAAAAAATAAATATATAAATCACAGCTTGTTCGACTGAAAATATATATATGAAGAAACGCTTGTAAAAATAAAATTACAGTCGGTGCAGAACATCAGAGGTCTTACCTGAAATAATCGAGCTTGCAGTAGATTTCTTTGTTTTTAACGTAGCAGCTGCTGTGCTGGCGCAGAGACGCTCTGCACACCGAGCACTCCAAACAGCCCAGGTGCCAGTTCAGGTTGTTGACCTGAGGACACACACACACACACACACACACACACACACACACACACACACACACACACACACACACACACACACACACACACACACACATCGATAGCTCACTTTATCAGCTTAATCAGAAAATTCAACGAGAATTTAAATCTACTTAACAAGTAAAATAAAAACCACTTTGGCTCGTCTGGAATTTCTTTTAAAAAAGTCAGTATCAGAGATCTCCTTCGGATCAGGGTGCAAGGAAACAAATTCCGCCTTGATTACAATTTAATTAAAGGACAAATGTTCCGCCTCTCTGTATGTTTTATGGGTTTATTTCTCACCTTCAGCAGGTAGCGGTCGTGGATCTCCATGCCGCAGTTCGCGCACTGGTTCTTGGCTGCCGGAGGAGGGCAGAGACAGGCGGCCTCCGAC
The DNA here is from genome assembly GCA_024447675.2 of Pterophyllum scalare. Lineage (NCBI taxonomy): Eukaryota > Metazoa > Chordata > Actinopteri > Cichliformes > Cichlidae > Pterophyllum > Pterophyllum scalare. The sequence goes on from JAMQGT020014077.1 coordinate 80,578, forward strand.
GGGCTGGACTCCCCGGACTCCTTCTTCACCTCCGATTTAGACTGCGCATGGAAAAGAAAATAAAACGAAAAGAAACGAAACGAAACGAAAGAAAACGTTTTTATCTCAAAAACAGTTTGATCGCCTACTGCAGACTCTTTTTTTTGTTGTTGTTGTTGTTGCTTATTTTAAAGAGCAGAGTTACTGAAAATAAAAATTCAATGAAAAATGTACTTCCTAACCAGAGACGTGGTGCCAACATGAAGATCCAGTCCCGGAAAAAACATCGATATCAAACCAAAAAACAAAACAAAAAGACAACTTGATTTGGTTCCCAGTGACTGCTGTCTATTTCTTTGTGTACTTACTATTAATTTACCTGTGCATGCTCTATGGTATTTTCCTATTGTAAGTTTCATAAAATTGCACAGATTTTAATCTCAGCCCAGAACTGTTGCGATAACCGAACTCCAACCGCAACAGGAAAGTGGATAAACTGAGTTTTGGCGTCTTTACGCTCCATCTCAGCTCCGTCTCCTTCCAATTAAACCTGCGCTTCCGCCAAATGAACACTATCCCGCTATGCAAAAAAAAAAAAAAAAAAACTTTAGGGAGAGGGAATGAAAGACAAAGAAGTGAAAAGGTTGCAAACCAAACTCGTCCAGATGTTTGTGACTCACCATTTTCGGATCTTGAAGGCTGCCTATTTGGAGAAGAGATGGAGCTTGCTCTGCGCATTACGCATCTCTGCCCCAACCCACACTATATCCGGTCCAAAACAAGGAATTACAGTTTCTCCCGCATTTAAACCCTGGCAACAAAAGAAATTTTGATGCAATTAGAAGAAGAAGAAAAAAAAACACGATATATGATCGATCATTCCTCTTGTGCGCGATAGGAGGCTGTATTCCCATGCAATCAAACGCAGTGAAAAGAAAGGATGGCACTATATCTGCAATTAGCGCTGGATTGAAATGCTTCGCTTGATAAGAGGCAACCTGAGTGTCAATTTCATCTGTCAATCAAAGAAAAGGCAACCAAGCCACCAAGCTAAGAGAGAGAGAGAGAAAAAAAGCGGCACATCCTAATTTCAATAGCTGTATAATCGAAAATCGAAAAATCTCCAAAGTGAAGAGGCTCAATTTGAGATCGGTCTATTCATAACAGACAATGTGCAGAAACTGCAGCTGATCTTGAGACATAAAGGAGCTTGATTGTCTCTTTCTCCTGATGGACCCATTTAAGTACTTGAGGCTCCCCTGCGTGATTACGGCTGCATTCATAAACTGCCAAAAAATCTGCGTTTGGGTGGCAATCCGGACTCCGTGTTGTCCTTCATTCCTCGAAATTAACACGAATGCAAGATTATGTTAATTACCAGCTACGGTATAAATATTGGAGGCACTAAAGTGAGGCGAGAGGGCCTATGGGGATATAAAAACATATACTTCATACATAGAAAACCTCCCCAAAGCAGAGAAAACATCGTCCGATCAAAGTTTCTCCAAAACATCACAGGAAAATTATCCGAATAATTCCGTGCAGCATTGTTTGTCTTCACCGCGCTCCCTTCTGTTTTTCTGCCTTCAGCGCAAAAATAATCCAACTTCATTCACTCTGCAGGACAAATCAGTGGAATCAGTGACCCTCCCAAACAGACTCCCAGTTCTGCTCTTCCTCCCCGCCTCGACTCCGAGTTTACACCCAGTTCAGTCAGACAGGATGTGATGCTGCGCGCTGGACCAGCAGACCCAGGTTTACCCTCCTTTCTCACAGGAAAACACACATCCAGAGAACAAATTCGTGAAAAAAGTAAACACTCATTAATTAACCGAGTTCCTTTATTTGGCTGTGAAGGTCGCAGAGCTGAGGCCACTTTATTAAGATCACTTCCATGTATCAGAGCTGATTATCAGAGCTGATTGCAGAGCGAGGAGCTCCACGATAATTACCAAGCATATAGAACTTCTCTTTATTCCTCTTAAACACTTTCAGTTTTACACTAAAAGTGCAGTCACTGCTCTGTTGATGAGTTTCAAGCCTTTTCAGTATGAGTTTTTCTCTCTCTGTGGTTCTGTCTGTAGGAAATGTGGCATTGCAGGTGAGAACGTTTAGGTCTATTTAGAGTATAAACAGACACATAATTAGAAGATTTCTATTCATACTTTTAAAATGTCTAAACTTGAGACTGTGTGTTCAGCGCTAAAGTGATTAAGTTAAAAGCTTTTCATAAAAACACAACACAACAGGGGGCATCAAACCGTTTTAGTAAATGCACCCAAATTCTTTGCCCTTAATGACAGAATCAGTCAACACCAAACATTTGTGGGATATTCTAACAAACATGATTATGACTTCCTGTCCTGGCTTCCTACTGGTCAGGTAGTCGTTTTAAAACTCTGAGGTCCTGTATTTTTGGCGTACATTATCTTGCACTAGTATCCTTTTCTGCAGCGATCCTGATTGTGATGAAGCTGACTGTGTGAAGATGTCCAAGCTGTGAGTAACAAAAGACCACAAACTTGATTGTTCCCACCACGTTTCACTAATCCTTTGCAGCGTAGCGATTCTCGCGCTCCCTCTTGCGCATCCTTTTTTGATGAAGCTGCTTTTCTACCTCTCAGCGAACACGCTTCGTGTTTGGATCTTCTGACGGACACTGATCATGCTTTAGAAAATGATCCAGTATCCGCACAGTACTTTAGAGTGCCTTGTAATTTGGTGCCGAGAAAGCCCCTCATTCCTTAGAATAACAGTTTGACATCCAACACTTGAGCTTTGTACTGATGACATGTTTCCCAGCATCACAGTGCTACTTAGTAAACTAGAGAGGCAGCTCTTTCTTGACTTTTATTATCCCTGACTGATGGTTTCTGTTGACTTGCTGCCATGTTTGTCTCCTGCACTGACATTTTTAGCCCCTAAAATATCTCATGTTTCTTTTCTGATACACACTTTATAAGTGTGAGGGTTTTATCCACAGGAAATTAAATATAACGTTACGGGTCCTATTGGCAGCAGATGAGAGACGATGCTAAAGTGTGATTGAATCTCAGCAACTCTGAGGTAATTGAATCAAATTTAATGACAGACAAAAATGCTTGAATTTAAGAGACTCATCATGGAAAAGACTGAAAAGCATCCTTGGTCAGATACTTGTTCTTATGCTTACTGTTTTTACATATTTGAACAATGAAGGAATGTGCAAAGCACATCCTCTACCATGTGAAAGTGAACGCAATCCAAAATTTCATGGTTTCTTCCACCTCTCCTTTAAGTTTCCTGAAGTTTAGCTTGGTAAATGGACAGTGAGCACTGAATACATACCTTATTCTGTCTGCAGCCCTGTGGGAACACTTAAGAGATTTATTGTTTAGCACCAGTCAATTCTATCATGCGCTGTTAAATATGCTAAAATGGCAAAAAAAAATGATGGCTGCAATGTTCATTTTTAGATCCCCTGACTTCAAGGTCTGTTTTGTGACTATGATGATAAAAACATTTATATTTTATTAGCCGAGCTAATAAGTAAATGTAATTTATGAGTAGCCACCGTGATGCGTGGCAGTATTAAATTATATTATCTTTGAAAGACGCTTCTGTTCGACTCACATTTGGGTGCTTGAGCTCTTCCTGTGCATTCATAGCAAAATGTAAATTTGAAATGTTCTCCTCTTTCTTCCCGTTCTTGTGGTAACGTGGTTGTGTGGGCAACCTTTTCACTTTTTAGAGTTTTCACGGTGACGACTTCAAGAATATTTTCCTGTGTCTCGAAGGTTTTACTCCAAACGCCTTCGGGGGGGGGGTAAAGAGACCAAACGTAAAGGTTTCCATGAAATCAGTGACTCTTTCAGTTTTCATCGATCACTTAAAAAGCATCCCCGAGTGTCTCAGTTTGTATTGTCAGTGTAATGCACTTCAGCAGCTCAGCGTGTTAACTGTAATTACCAGATGGAGCAGGGTCAGCTGGAAGTGGACTGGTCAAGACGTAGGAGGAAAGAGGCCTTTAATGATGATGTGACCATATTTTTGGCTGGTTTTGACCAGTTTCTGACCAAGTGATGCCTGTGAGGTCTTTTCAAGGATAATGACATTTGAAGGACGATTTAAGGCGGTTATTAAGCTGTTAAAAGAAACGGAGCAATTTTACTTTCTGAAGCATATACTTACTGTGAAGTAGAAAATTGCATTTAGTGTTATTTAAACCTTAAAAACCCAACTTAAAACAGGGTTTGGATATGAGAAAACGGATTTTTGAAAACTGGCAACAAAAGAGGCAATAATTCATAACAATGATATATTAAGCAAATACACCTACATATGAATGCAAGTGAAATCCTGACTCTCTATAGCCATATATCCTGAAAAAAAAGTTGAATTGCTCGCTTCTTGTGAAACTTCCAGCATCGTCAGTGATCCAAAACTAAGTCATGGTTATCTGGCTTACCACACCAGCATTGCATGGCTCTTGACCAAGAGAGTTTAATTTATTTAGTTGTCCTCATCTACACAGGATACTCTTTCCCTACGTTAGATCACTAATCATTTGTCTGGCTAGTCCAGACCAGTCCGTCTGGCAACCACTGGTCGTGAGGGAAAAACGAGTCTTCCCTGACTGGTTGCAAGTGGTTGCTGGAGGTTGATGGCAGTTGCTGGGAAAATTATTCCAGCTCACAGGCCTAGAGACAGTCACTGATCCCCATTTTTCCCCTAGCGATCCACCTGTCCCAAGAGAAAAATGTGTATTCCCCATCCTATTGGCATAAATCTCCATGTAACTGCTTTTGTCACTAGGTTCTCCATCTGCTTTGCATCACACTTTTTCAACTACCGCTCAGCTAACATGAAAAACTCCAGCCGAACATGGAAATCTGCTAGCAGCCAAAAAAAATCACGAGGAGGTTTTCGGTGCAGCTCCTTTGCAAATGACTCCATCCAGCGAGAGCCAGAAACCTCCAGGAACCGCTGCCGACTAGTCGGGGATTTTTCCTTAGCAACCAGTAGCGATATCATATCCAATATGGCGGAGAAATCTCAAACAATGTGGACACGAGATCACGAGAAACCTCAGTAGATGTACTTGTGAAAATGGTCCTCGGCTCTCTTGTCCTGTGACCTCTCTAAAAACGTTTCTGATGAGTTAAGTTTCAGGTCAGAACGAGTAGAACATTAAGTCCATTTGGTCAATTATGGTCACTGTAAGAGTCGGAAAGACTTGTGTTTCATAAATCGCTAATGAATCCCGCCTCATCTCATCTCGAGGCTTCATAATGGGATTCCATGATTTGCTTGCCACCTAATGTTACAGCTCACTGGCTATCCTTGGCTTGCATCCTTGATCACGTGGTTAGAAAAATACTACCTGAAACCACATTAGTGGTTTGTGTTGCTGGGAATAGGTTGGACTGCAAGGGAGTAGAATAGAGGCTTTTAGGCGATGCCCATGGGAGTGACCATAAAAGTTACATCCTTTAGATTTCTGCAGAAGGTCTTTCCCTGGTCCTTTACATAGAAATTAAACCAGAGGCTTTTAAAGGTAAACTTAGGAGAGAGTAAAGGAAGTGAATGTTAGAATGATAAGTTTATTTCACATGTGTGACTTCAAATTTCTTCTTCCTTCCCCTCAATGTGCAGAATTCCCTCCCTGAAGATCTGAAATGCACTGCAACTTCTCGACAATGCAAACATCTGATGACGGGTCACCTGTTGCATCCTGTGCAGCTTTGTGGATGCAATGATGTCGCAGCACCGCTACTGTACAAACAATAAGAAATCAGCATAACGCCACAATAAAAACAAACTGCAGCACATGCTAAAGCCATTAGACTCGACGGGCCCCAGAGGATTGTTTTATAGCTGGTATGTCAACAATGTATGACGTCTGTTGTCCACTTGTAGTGGATGTGCAGCAGGGTTCACATGAGGGCAAAGTCTTATTTAAAGTGAGGAACAGTGGGAAGCACCCACCACTGAGGCGGGGTCCCTTTGTCATAGCTGAATAACAATGCTTGTGTAACGTACTGGCCTGCACTCAGTAAAGTAAGGCTTACAGTTCTCAATCACTTGGCATATAAATAATCTTTTTTCCAAGCTTTCCACACAGTATTTACTTGTGCTTTTTCTTAGGACAGTGTAAGCTATAATTTCTCTCAGTTTCCAACTTACATAATATTCTTTATATTATCCTACACAGTCTATTTAAGTTTTATTTATCTGAAATTAGTCAGTAAAAAGGCCATTTCAATCCCTCAAAAACAAACAAGCCTTAGAGCATTTTTTGTGCTGGTTTTTCTTCTTGTTCCAGTTTGATTGTGCAACAATTCAAAAACTTCAAGTTTTTGAATGAGTCGGAGCTCTTTGTTACTTCCTCAGAGTCCGAGCGCTGGAAAGTACACGGACGCAATATTTTCTGTCAAACTTACACAGTTGTGGTTATTTCACATGAGAGAGATTTGTTTTTGCAGTTTTGTCTGTGGTCTTTTTACGTCGGTTTGAAGTGGGCGAGTCTGACTTCCGCAAAGGGCGCGTGCTCGTGTGCACCAATCAGGATTCAGCAGCGTTTCACTGAGGATCAGATGGCAGCTTTGTGATAGTTTGCTTATGCTGTCCATGAAATCTGATTAAACTAAACTACTTACTGGATCTGTTTCTCTGCAAAACGTTCACTTCATGGTCAAAAACATTAAACGCATCATTTGAAATTAAGTTTGTTCATTTGTTATGATTTCTTTTAGTTGTGACTGTTTAATGACCTAATATAAATCCATTTTATGCCTGTATAATATTTAGCAGAGTAAAATGTTCTAAAATACACGGAGCTGCAGGATTTTTCTCTAATCTCTCCCACACTTGCACATTTTGTTATAAATACTCATAAAGAGTACAAGTACCCAAATGGTACACTATAAAAAAAACAAACAAACTGTAATTTAACAGAATTTATTCTATAAATTTTACAGAATTTTCCTGTTATTTAGAAATATGTGAAATATCACTAAAATCACAAAAACAGACTGTGATTTAAGATGTTTAATGTAAAATTTAAAAAATGGCCTGTGAATAAACATGATTTGATACATTCATTATTTTTCCACACAAAAGGACTGTAATACACTCACAAGAGTAACACAACTTCACGACTATATCATGTTTATTTTAAAGATAAAACTGTTAAATTCTTGTTTATTGATACAAATAAATATCTGAAATCTGATGCATGCATGTGTGTAATTTTACATTAAAAAGCACACATGTTGCGTCATCATGGAAGTTTTCACCAGAAAAATCGTAAAGAAAAAATGTATCATTTACTTCCACCTATCCACGGCCGGGTGCCGGGGCAGCAGCCTAAACAGGCAAGCTCAGACTTCCCTATCCCCGGCTGCCTCCTCCAGCTCATCTGTGGGAACACCGAGGCATTCCCGGGCAGATAAGCGGAGGAAAATGGATGGATGGAGCATGTAACATCTGCAAGTACTAGTAAACTGTCACAACAGTTTACAGCCTGATCACGCTTGAGCTCCTCTGAGCTCGGAAGCTGAGCATTGTCGGGCCTGGATAGTACTGCATGGGAGACCAACGGGGGATAACAGGTGCTGTTTCACCTGACTGTATCTCAGGGGGTACAGCAGGTCATCCGCTGGTCAGAAAGTTGGTAGTCCAAATCCTACAAGCAGGATTAAAACTTTTTTATTTTATTTTTTACAAAATGGAAAATTTCCTTATTTCTAACTGCCAGAAAAATCCCCGTCTGTTGTGCTCTTTTTGTCCCAAATCCATTTGATCCATTAGTTTGCTGGCAGCGTAATTTAAAGACTAAACACAGACACTGACCATGACCTGTTGCATCGCTTCTTCTGTGTCTCTCTTGCCATTGTTGAAAGAACAAAGACATATATTTTTGGATTGCACAGTTACACGTGTGTACTCTGTCTACTGATGAAGACGGTTATCCATTTTAATGCTTTTGTCCAGCTCTGTCTTCTGTAATTCTTTTGGCTGAGTTGAAGTCAAAAACAGTAAGTAGGATTCACGACTCTTTCGGTATCTGCACGTTACAAAGAACAAGCACAAAGTCGCATTGCAGGGATGATTGATACTCTGCTTGGCATGTCGGCCAAATTTAAAGTGTTTGGAGAAGGGTGGAGTGAGCCCAAATGCAACACCGAGTTCTTATCTTGTTTCTGTAGAAACTCTGCCACCCTGTGAGAGTATTGTTAGATATCCGAAGTCTGAATGGGAGCAGAGCTTCAAGATGTTGTTGGAAACTGATTTATCTGCTTTACTCACCAGTTCAACACAGTGCAGTCACCAGAGGCCTGAGAGAACCCCAGATTTCTCACCTGAAAAGAGAAGTTTATGGATTCTCACATGGCTGTTGAGGATAAAAACAAAATAATTTTTTACATAAATGGCTTAATGGTCATGTTTGTTAAAATTGCAGTAAATGCAAGCAGCCATCAACAGTTTTAACAAATTAACATCATGTGTTGCACTAAAAGGCTTAGGGAAATATTAATCCATCCACCTCTGCTTATCCAGGACCTGGAGCTTGCCTCAACTGTCATAGGTTGAGAGTCAGGGTTCAGAGGTCACCGATCTGCTGCAGGGCTAACACAGAAAGACAGTCATTCACACCTATGGCCAGTTTAGAATCGCCAATAACCTAATCCTTGGACTCTGGGAGGAAGCTGGAACACCTAGAAATAACCCACTCAAACATGGAGACACAAAGAACATGCAAACTCCACACAGCAAGGCCCCAGACTGGATTCAAACCCCAGACCTTCTTGCTGTGAGGAGACAGTGGTAACCATTGCACCACCGTGCTGCTCCCACAGTTAAAACAGATTAAAAAAACAATCTGAAATATTGTTCTTGACACAACTGGCAGAGCTACCTTTTGCCTGACAGTGGTCAAATCAATAATTCGAACTATCACCATGTTACAATGCAACCACAGACTCATTATAAAAGGTGGAAATTGTCTGAAAACTGAAGCCAATATGCTTTAAAAAAATGCTGCTTCTAAAGGGGAGCGGGGGGGGGATTTCCTCTGGCTGCAAAATGGCATGAATAGAAGTCTACGAGACAATAACTCACTTGATTTATGAAGTCAAACTCATTAAGTAGTCTTGAATCTTCTTCAGTGCAGTATAATTTATATTTTGCAAATTATGGTCCCATATTACATCCCGTCTTGGGAGACTGAGGCACAACATGAAACAAATGTAATATTCATTAGTCAACAGTCTTACAAACTGGCGACTATGAATTAGTGTCCGGGTGAGCCAAGGCCAAAATAACAAACAAAGCTACATCGATGTTCTAATGGAGCTCATCTAACCAAAAGAAACAAACCAAAACACAATAGGTTTCCTCCCCGGACTAACACAAGAGAAAACAGCTCCAAAAGAAAACGCAGCTCACTTCTACTCATTACTACAACAGAACTGACAGAAGTTATAAACAATCACTGGCGGGGCCACTTGGGAGATGGAGAACTCAGTGATCCTCTGTGGCAGTCATCTTGGCGGTGGGCCTTAGGATGGAGCCAATCATCTGTAAGCTGTACACTGTCCACACCAATCACAGCCAGGCACCTGCACATCCACACATATCCACTGTCACACACACACACGCACACACACAATGCTGACCTTTTCAAAAAGAAAAAAAAGAAAGAAAGAAGACATAGGAGTTACATACACTAGGATAACACATAAATACGACAGCAGTCATAACATCCAATTTAGTGGAGCAATAGCTGATTAAGCAGGGTATGTTTTAGGGAATGCCTAACTTGTGATTTAAAGTCTATACTGTGCCAGATCCGCCCTTTGGCTGTTCTGCACTTGGCAGTACTTAAAGTCACTCTAAAGCTTCATCCACACACACTGTTCACTAGAAGGCATTTCAGGCTTTGGCTGCAGGGGTAACAATCTATTGTAAACCAGGGGTATCACTGGTAGTTACTTCAGTCACTCGCCTCAAAGCTGAGGAAAGTTTAATTCAGGATCTGTCCACTTTACTTTGCTAACAGTTATTTTTTTCTCGGTGTTGCTACAAGTTGCTGAATTTCATTGAGCTTTCGTGGTCTCCGCGTTGCCGCCGGTCTCATCCATAGACATAATAAAAGCTTACAAGTAGATGTAAAGTGAAGCAACAGGGAGCGACACCAGTGACTGCAAAAAGTCTTTGGGTTCTGTAGAAGTCTACGGGGAAAACAGGACGCTTTCCTGCTAAGGTTATGATCTCTGTCACTCATTTCGAGTCAAACTGATTAAAGCATTAAGTTAATTTTGTCAGTTTTCATCATTCTAAGGAGGATTGGACAATATACGCTCACTGGCTAATGACTTGTGGTTGTGAACCTGTGCTCCAAATGTTGCAACATCTGGGTCAGAAGGCAAGGATGCTGAAGTCAAGGCTGGCAGAACAGTAGTCCAGTGGTGGGTTCGGCTCAAAATTTTTACTTCGCACAGCTGGCAAGAAGTTGCCTATGTAAACATTGCTCATTTCAACCCCCCTGTTGCTTTATAAAGCCTCCAGTAGCCGGTGGGCACCTGGTTTGCCACGCCAAAAGAGCAAAGCTTTCCTGGTGAGGGCCAGCAGCGTCTGGAATGTGATAAATGAGCGCAAATGGAAAATTGGGGACCAGTGCTAAAAAGCGTTTGTTTAAATCCATCGCTGTGATTTAAGCAAGAATTTTTTTTTTCCTCAAAAAGTAAAAACAGCTGAAAATGTGAAGATACAAGAATAAAATAAGACCAAGACGATGCTAGAAAGAGCATCCCAGTGAATGTTGCAGATCAGCTTTTTGCTTAAAGACTCAACATCCAGCAGTGTCCATTGTCCAACAGGCTGTGTCTACTCTGAGATCAAACCCATCTAGATTACAGTCCTGCAGCCAAGCTTTCAACAAACAAAGGAAATGGCACATTACACCATCCCTCTCTCTGAAAAGTTGTACTGGAGAGGAAAAAAAAAACCCTCTCCAGTTATTTAACAAATACAAGTTTATTTGAAGTACAGACAAGGAAAAATGAAGGGCTTTTTTCAGGGCTTGCACTCCATATGACAGCAATTTGGGAGTATTGTGTATTTTGGCTCAAGCGTGTGGTCTGTGATAGATGACAGGAGAGAAAATCACGAGCCGCTGGCTTCAGCACAGACATGCAAATTGCTTTCAGCTGATTGCCGTATTCTCCTTGATATTTATCAAGTGGATTACAGTATGCAGCTTTATTTACAGACAGGAAGCAGCTGATCAATTCCACTACAGGAGGGAGGAAAGAGAGCAAAGCCTTTTCCTCTGCTAGGTGAAAGTACAAACTCTCCAGTAGCCACTGAGCACCTGGTTTGCCACACCACAAGAGGCAGAAGCCAGAGATACACCCTTCTCAAGTTTATGCCAAACTTATATTGGTTTGTGGTAAAATTTCATTTACAAAGAACACATAAAAAAGCAATTAAACTTGCACTGTTTCTATTTTTTTTTTTTTGGCCTCTTGGACACTGTGCAACAAGCTGTGAATATCATTAAGATCTGATTAAACTGTGCCTAAGACGTCCCACTTACACAGCAGTGATGTTCCCATAATGCACTGCTTCTTTTTATTCACCTTTTTCTGCTCTCTTTTTACCGCACTCTACCTTTAATCATTAGTTATTATTATTCTCTGTCTCTCTTCCACAGTGTATCTTTTGTCCTGTCTCTCTCTCCCCTCAGCCCCAACCGGTCGCAGCACATGACTGCCCCTCCCTGAGACTGGTTCTGCTGGAGGTTTCTTCCTGTTAAAAGGGAGTTTTTCCTTCCCACTGTCGCCAAGTGCTTGCTCATAGGGGTTCGTTTTGACTGTTGGGTTTTCTTTGTATTATTGTAGGGTCTTTACTTACACTACAATACAAAGCGCCTTCAGGCGACTGTCTGTTGTGATTTGGCGCTAGACAAATGAAATTGAATAGAATTGAATTGAATTGATGGAGCAACACTGTCATTGTCAAAATATATATAAAACATTATGTTCTACTGTGCCTGTTCACATCCCATCAAGAAGGTTATAGGTTTGAAGCGGTTGGTCAGCTCTGGCCACTCCACATAGAGTTTAGGGGGTACTCTGATTTCTCTCTGACTTTCTGTTTTCCTGCTCTTGTTGGATGCTGATGAAAGATGATGGGTCCTCTTGCTCTGTGATTGTTTTGGGGTGAATGCAATTTCAATATAAGTTGAAAGTAGCTTTTTATAGTAAAATCTGCAGTGAAAATTGTTTGTCCTTCTTCAGCCCTAACATGCATCCATTTATGTTATATATTATTAATGATATACACTCACTGTCCACTTCACTTAGGCACACCTGTTCAACTGCTTGTATTTAGGCATGCAGTGCCAGACGTGCTGGTCTGACTATTTCAGAGGCGGCTGGGTTACTGGGATTTTCCCACACAATCATCTCTCGAGTTCGTTGAGTGGTCCAAAAAGAGAAAATATCCAGTGATCAGACATTCTCTGGATGCCTTGTTGATGCCAGAGGTCAGGAGAAAATCACCGCTTTGAGGTGATAAGAAATCAGCAGTTACTCAAATAACTGCTCATTACAACAAAGGTATGCAGAAGAGCATTTCTGAATGCACAACACGTCGAACCTCGACACAGATCACACCAGGTGCCACTCATGTCAGCTAAGAACAGGAAACTGAGGCTGCGATGCAGGTTCACCTAAATTGACCAACAGATGATTGGAAAATTGCTGCCTAGTCTGACGAGTTCTCGATTTCTGCTGTGACATCGGGATGGTAAGATCAGAAACTGGTGTCAACAGCATGACAGCGTGAATCCATCCTGCCCTGTATCAATGATTCAGGCTGCTGGTGGCGGTATAGTGGTGTGGGGATACTTTAGACCTCCTAGAACCAGCAGAGCATTATTTAAAAGTCATTATTTAACAATTCTGCAGCAACCATGTGACGCTATCGTGTCAATACTGAGCAAAATCTCTGAGGAAAGTTTCCAACACCTTAATGAATCTATGGTTCGATGAACTGAGGCAGTTCTGAAGGCAAAAGAAGGTTCAACCTAGCAAGGTGTGCCTAATAAAGTGCATATATACACTATTATATATTTAATATAGTGTAATTATTTGTTATTAAAATATCTCATATGTATAAATCTTAGTAACTCAAACAGGATATGTAAGCACTGGAGAAAAATAGGAACAATTGTTATTGCGAATTTCATTACAAAGAGCAACTTTTACCATACATATTTGTGGATTTAAATTTATTTCTTAATAGAAGACTAATTATCTACTTTCCTTAAGAAGCTACAAAGGCTTATTTATTCTGCTTTAAAGAAAGCAAATTTGTAAAGTAAAGAGGCACACCGGTCACGCCTTTGTTTATCGCTCACTCTGCTGAAGCTTTTTACATTTTGGGGAAAAAAAGGAACAAAATTGATATCAACAAGTTTTGGCTTCAAATTACAAAAAAGCTGGACTAACCATCAACATGATGCTGAGGATTTTTGATCTTTTGATGATTCTGACCGCTATCCGACTTCTCCACTAAGCAAATTTGACCTTTCACCCCCCAGAAGGCTTTCATTTTTTTTGTTTGTTGTCTTCTGTGCTGGCAATAACAAACATATGTACACGCATCTGTGTGAAGGGAGTTTTGAGGGGTTTTTCCCTCCTCCCTGGCAACTATTCAACAGCCCATTGAGAAAGAACAGAAGAAAAGTATTTTAATGTAGTTCAGTCAGGTAGCTTTAGGCGCAATAATTCCATAGAGCGCTAAATAACAGGAAAAATATGACAATTATACAAAGGAGGTTCAATTTCACAAGCACAACATATTAATTTACCTCCAATCTTACCTCTGATCAGGCTCCAGCTCAGCTCTAGATGTGTTCGAGGACATGGGTCAGAGTCAGAGATCAGCTACTTACCCAATCAGGTAACCAGCTCCAGAAGGAAAATTACCTCCTTCCGACCACTTGTACTCACCTGCAGTGACCCGCAGCAATCAGAGGTGTACGAAGCTCCTAATCACGAAAACCCCTTTAGGTCAGCACACGCACACCCCACCACAGCCCACCCAGCCTCCTTCAACACCACTACCCCCCAAAAGGTGAGCTCCAAGTTCAAGTGTTTAAGCTGTCGCATCAAATAGACTCAATGCGGAGATCACTTGTGCAGGACGCATCGTGTGTTTAGTTTGATGCCGACTGCAATATCCTGCCGCTCCGCTGATCCCAGCAGCCCTGGGTGTGGGGCAGCAGATTTGAGCCATGTCAACTGGGGGTGACTGGCAGCGGGTATGCTCACACTCAGACGAACAGGGGGAAGTGTGCGAGGTGGGCCAGAAAGGGGTGTTTTAGCAAATCGCACTGGAAAGGATCTATAACCCCGAGCACAAGCAGGACCCCCAGAAGCACTTGCAATTAAATATATGGAGCAAGAGAATGTGATAAAGCAGAGAGCGCGGGGGATGACATGTTGGAACACGATACGTTTACCAGTTCCCGCGATAGTTTCTGGTGGAGCAGCAAATCTGCACACATCCAGTTTTCCTTTTGTGTACCTCCGACTCTGTATTTTCTCGACTGTGTGCTTCTAAATGTAAACACTTAAAATGTGGTCCAAGTACAGAGCGACTGCATTACTGTGGGGGCACTCTGTGTTTTTCTATGGTGAACTGTGCCAGCTCCTCGACAGCTGATGAATGACTCCAAATCTGGCCCCTCCCACAGATCTCAGATCATTTGTATCAAGTAGTGTAAAGGCCTAAGGGTGCTCACAAGACAACACGCTGATCCAGAGACAATCTCTAACGTGCACAGGTATTTTTAGAGGGAGGCAGGCTATTAATGTGTATCTTGTGTACCATTTGGCAGTAATGGTGTTGATATGTTTAAGAATAAGATAAGAAGAAACAGGGCAAAATTATCATTCCTTTATAGACATGTAAACCTAATGTTTACTCTTCTTTGTGCTCTATTTTGGTCTCTAGTGGCTCCTGAGAAAATTTCCTACCTTTCTTGATGGTCCTACTGAAAGCCCTGTTATGTAATTTTAGTCCAGATTCAAACTTTTCAGCATGTCTCTTTTGGGATAAATCAGTATCGCTTTGGTGGTCCCCTGAATTTTCATCTTCTCCAGGGACCACTTGAATATAGCCTGCACAAGTAATGAAATCAGTTTCAGTTGGGCATTGTTTCCTTATGCTACTGTGCATCCAGCCAAAGCAGAGAAGCCCAGACCTTCCTCCTCCCAGCGACCTCCTCCAGCGCATCCAGAGCAATGCCGAGGTGTTCCCAGACCAGCCGAGAGGTAATCTCTGTCTACCCCAGGGCCTCCTCCTGGTAGGACATGCCTGGAACACCTCACCCAGGAGGTGACCAGGAGGCATCCCAGTCAGAGTTTGGAGCCACGGCAGTTTGTTTCCTTCTGGACTTTCAGAGTTTCAAATTCAGATACGCAGGTCTTCCGTGTTTGTGTCTACACAGTTATTCCAACTAGACGCTCACAGGATGCTGGCAACCAATATTTTAGAAATTTTTGAAATGCATTATGGTACCTGTCCTTTTAGCATGATTTAGATAAACTAGCTAATGTCAGCTCATTTGCCCCAGTAAGCCTCTGTTGTTTATAAACTAAATATTATCAGTGCCACTTTAAGTGCAGCTGGACTGCTTAAGTAACGACGCTGTGTGAATGTGGACCACCAGCTGACTCCAAAGGAGGTCTGGCCCTCCTTTGCAATCAGCTGCTCCTTCTAATAAGTTGATACTTTAAGGGTCCACGCTGTGTGACTGCCAGAAATCCCATCTGTGATAACGCATGATGCCCTCGCCCATGCGCCTATTGCCTCTCCATCAGCTGGATTGGCTTGTTCCACAACTGGACAGGAAGTCTGCTAATCTGTAACCCGAACCAGGGGAAGGAAGAAGTCAGGAACCAGCCTTCAGTGCTTTCACCAGTCGTATTCATCACCAGAGCTGGGCTGAGGCTCATTTAGAGCGGGAGCATGGCTTAACTAAACATCTTCTCCATAAAATAAATGCTTCCAGGTTACTCCCAGTCCAGGTTCCACTCAGAGGAGCATCTGATCTCAATTACCAGGAATGCTATAGGAAGCAGTGAGCCTCAGCCTGCAGTCCGTGCCAATGTCTCCATGGCAACCTGCGCAGATAGGCCCTTTTCAGGCACGTGTAAGGCGGGAAAAAATGATTTGATAATTAGTTCCTGATGCGTCTCATTCTTCTTCATATCGATCATGTCTAGGAAACAGAATAGAACTCAAATACTGTTTGAAGCTGCAGACGCTGGGTGGCTGGTTGGTTGGTAGGTACACTGAACTGAAGAGTAATCCTCAGTTTTGCTAAACTCTGCGGCACCGAGTGAAAAACCAACTGCAAACAGTAGGTGAACTGATTTCCTCTAAACAATAAGCTGCTTTAAACTCTACATCACAGCAGCAGAAGGAGCTGGATTAAAGTTTTCCTGATTATTTCACATGCAAACCCCGATGCTTTATTTCTGGTTGCAGAACACACAGCAGTGGTGATGTACTTGGGGGGAAAAAATTCTAAAGCAAGGAGATCTGAAAACATCTATCTCTGGAAATGTGTGACATATTTTGGATAATTAAAGCGTCGACATTACAACAACATCCCCTTTACTGCGCAGTCATGAAGTCAACTTCATTGCATCAGGCATGATAAGAGAGCGACATGACGCTCACAAAATCATAAACTGAAATCTGTGGCAGAATTTAGCAAGAGCAAAGACTGTAGAAGTCTAACTTCCTATTTTTAATACCTTATCAAGTGGCCATTAATTAATTTTAATAATAATAAATTAATAGTCTGAATTAACGTCCGGAGTCATTTCAGAGAATTTCTTCTAGAATACTTTTGTTTCTGGTCATTTTAAAGTAGACTTTCAGGATTGAACCGTGATTCAACAAATGAAAACAGTAAGTTCGATTAATGCGATCACGATGTAACACTTTTAAAGCAAACTTGGACCACAGCTAGAAATAAAATATTAAAAATAAATATACATTTATTTTGTCTTTTTTTTTTTATCTCGGCACCGCGTTAAACATGCTGTACAAACATTTTCATCTTTTGCCAGAAAATAGTTACAAGTAGAGCGATTAGAAACAGGTCTTCAGATTTGATGTATTAGTTATTAAATTGTTATTTATTTGTGTATTAATGTACAGCACTTTGTGTCAGCTGTGGTTGTTTTAAAGTGCTTTGTAAATAAAGATGGTATGGTATGGTATTTCTTTTACTTTGCTGAGATTTTTGAGAAAAAGTCAGGTACGATTTTTGTAGCATGGCTATGCGAGCATCTAAAGTTACCGAGCCCATAAGTTATCGAGCTAGCAAATTGCTTATATTGCTATCATTTTACAACACTGACCTGGTTTAACTTCCTTTAGAGACGCGACAATTGTGGACATTTGCAGAGTTTAAAAGAATTAGCTAAATTCTTTTGTCTAGATTGAACTTCTCTGAACAAGGACACTGCAGGCAGGCTGGTTTTAGGATTGCTACAGTACGCAGGAAATTACACAGGAGTGCTTTCAGAGGGTAAAAGTCTCCAAAGGTTTGGCTCAAATAGCATCTCAACTGGAAGGTATCAGAGATCAGAAAATGGAAACTCAGCTGTGTTTGTTCTTTCCCTGGCTACACCAGCGTCCTGTCTCTATCTTTATTTTAATATTTTTAATGGTGAGCTCAGCCTTCTGCAAGGTAAACGCAGCAATTACGTCCAAATATCACAACTTGTTTTCATGCACATAAAATATTTTTGGCACTGACCAAAGAGCATTTGGCCGTCCACTAAAGAAAAATTACCAGGACTGTGATTTTGTGTTTTTTGTGTGTGTGTGTGACACATTTTTGATTATCAAATGACCAAAAATAATCGTAACATTTATAGACTTGCGTAAAGTCAGGTAACACGGACTTGTTGCCTTAATTGTATTCAGACTACTTATACTCACAAGTACTCACTGCATCTATACAATGAATTTACAATACTTAAATATATCCAATAGAAATGACAAATATATTAATAATTGTCTCTTACAGCAGATCTTTATAATAATTTCACCTGATGAATGACTGTAGTGATCACAATAAATAAAAGGAAACACCTCTAACTACAAATAAAATCACTGATCACTAAATTAGGAGCTGCCCCTATTTGGATATTATATTTTTATGAACAGACTACTTTTTTGAAAAGTTTTTTTTTTTAGGTTTTTGGGATTCAAATTGAAAAATATATTAAATGTATTAAACTGTTTTTTTAATGTAAAAACTTACAATACAAATTTATCCAACTAAGATATCATTATGCCTTTTTTTTTTTGTCATCATATCACACAAAGACGGTTGTGTGGGTGTAGCTTCAGAGCAAACTGATGATCTCTCCTACAGTAAGCACCCTTCAAGATGCAGCTTCCAAAACAACTATGAAGCAAAATTTATATTCTCAAAGAAAAATAAATGAATTATTTTTGCTATGAAACTGTTGCAGGTCGTTTATGTTTTGATACATGCAATTACACTTTCATACAAACAGAAAATGCAAATAATGGTTTAAGCTGATTAAATAAAGACCAGTAAGCTGCAGTCAGGCCACTTGACTCATAAGCTTCATTGCAATTAAAGTTAATGGGGTGTTAAGGTTGTGCATGCAGTATGTGTTGATTTTGCAGAATTAATGCACGCTGGATTTATCAAACTGCCCGCAGCAAGTGCTGCTGTATTAATTTACCAGCAGGTGGGGATAAAGCACTTTGAAATTTCCCTTCAGTCTCAACCCGGTTTGGTTTCACTGCAGCATTATGTGTGATGTTCAGTTTTTGAAGATTGGATTTCTGCTTATAAAACTAAATGTAAACAAAGAGCATTTAAAAGTTATCATCAGAGCAATTTTACAACTAAGTCTGAGTGCAAGAATATTCACAAAGCAGTCGTACTCTGTGGGGTTTCTGTGAAAATCTCCTCAAGACTAAATGAAGGAAGTGAAGGAAATGTTACCGCCCACTTCCCTGATAGTTGATGGTATAAAGCCACTGAGACCACATCAGAGTGGTCTCAATGGCAAGTTATGAAAAGAGCAGCCTGCCCCTGTTTCCTCAAACATATTAGCAGGAACAGAATAACACTGTGACTGAACATTTTAGACAACTCTAATTTAGCTCAGCATGAAAGGTGAGCCCTAAAATTCTCTGAACTTGATATTCTCTTATTAAACATCAACTCAGTATCATTATTATTACTTTCTGTAGCATTTAGCATCTTCATCCGGGTGCTCACCACCCTGCTGCTGCTGCTGCTGGAGAGCTCATCATGTACTGCTGACTCAAGTGTTGGTAAGCACTTTCTTTAAGCACAACATGGGACATGATGATGATGATGTTGTGATTGTGTTTTTAAGGAAGCACTGTTTTTTGCTGTGATAGTTTGTTACTTTTTTAAAAGGTTATTAAAGCATACTAGAAACCAACCAGCTAAGTGAATATTTTCTGATGAAAGCACAATTAAGGCTGCGTTTTTAAGCCTTTGGCACATAAAGAGTAGTGAGTCCCCTCAAACAGGGATGCCAAAGCTGTGGGCCAAACCCAGTCATTCCACTGCACGGCCGTGCGAAGTGTTAAAACTGGAGTGATGTTCCTGGTGTGGTGATGCCAGCTAAAAGTATTTCTTGAGCTACACACCCTGTCTGAAATGTGCCTTTTGCTCCGTGAGTTCTTTTATTAGAGCGGTGGTGTTTTTTCTCTTCTGTCAGCATTATGTTACAGCAGCAAACATGATATTAAATTGTCAGTGACTTGCAGTAGTTTACTTGCTGTGGAGCTCCAGTGTCCTGGTTGCATAGTGTCGATCACTACCCACATCTGTGGTGGTCAGGAGAGTGAGCAGAGGGTTTGCTTCCTTTTTCATTCATCATTCATTCAGCAGCAGAAGTGCTGGGAGAGCTTTAGCGGCAGTTTACGAGGAACTGTTCACATCTTGAGAACACTTTAAGTTCCTCCATGTCTGCTTTAAAAGAGATTTGCCTGTATTTTAGTGATAAGCGGGTGCACACGGTCACTTCTCATGCACTGAAATTTGGCAGGGTACTCTGCACAAAGAAAGAAAAAATGTTTTTGAAAGCCAGGATAAGGAAAGGCGTTCGGAAATTAAGGCAACAAAGTACTTTTGGTTAAGTAGCCTACCAATTTAGGCATGCAGATTTGAGGTACCTGTACTTTACTTGGGTATTTTAATACTTCTTCCACTGTATCATAAGCAAAGATTACACTTTTCAGTCCATTTTTTTCCTGACTGCCATAGTTGTTTATTACTTGTCAGTCAAACAGTGAAGCTCCAAATGCAAATTAGTCATTTAAGGGCCTAATGCAAAATCTCTGCACACCTGAATGGGTGACAGGTGTTATGCAAAAACCTAATTAAAATACACAGTTGAAAAAAATTAGCATTTTTAAATAAGAATATTGATCGTTCTTAGTTTCAATTAAAGTCATTCTCTTTACAGAGTCACACCGGGCAAATCTACTGAAGTTAAAATGTCTGAGTGAGGAGTGCTTACCGTTTTTCTTCCTCACCTCTGAGAAAAGTTGGGACATCTGGAGTGTTGGTAGTGCCAAAATATGCATTTTTATACTGTCACAATGTGCATTTTTACACCTCATAGCAATGTGCATGTTATGAAACGTTCTCTGTGCTGCAAAACCCCCATTACAGCAATACTACAAACACACTGTAGCAGATCAAAGTACTGGGTAGTATCTTCAAGTGTGCTTAGCCACAAACATTTACCATACAGTGTGTCATTTGTACCGTCTCCCTCTCTTCATCCCCAAACGCTCGTGGCAGATGATGGATGGATGCCCCTCCCAGAGCCGGATTCTGATAGAGGTCTCTTCCTGTTAAACAGGAGTTTTTCCTTCCCACTGTCACCAAGTGCTTGCTCATAGGGGTTTTTTTTTTAATTGCTGGGGTTTTCTCTGTATTACTGTAGGGTCTTTACCTTAAAATATAAAGCGCCTTGAGGCGACTGGTCCTGTGATTTGGCGCTATATAAATGATATTTAATTCAATTCAATTTAATTACAGCAGCAAAATACACACTTGTGGAGCAGTAATGTTAATACAAGATGTTTGACAGTCTGACAAGTTTACTGCACAGTGAGTACTTTTATAGGCTATGGAGTATTTAGGGTTGTATTAGTATTTTTACAAAGTTATTATATCAGTATTGTTAAAAGTAGGAGAGCCGCCTCGTGCTTCTTTGGCACATTCATACTGCTGCACCTAAGTCTATCTGTCGTTCACTCAAGGGTAGACATGCTTATCTGTCCACTCATTAATGCTGCAGGGTCACATTATCTCACTGAGCTTCTGCAAGCAGGAAGAGGGGGAGGAAGCGATATTACAGCAAGTGCTAAAGATATAGTGAGGTAGCTTGTTTGTTGGCAGACATTATGTGCTTAGAATACATTAAGTCAAAGTTTACTTTCAGTTTTTGTGTTGAGACTGTTTTCTATCTCAAAAGCTAAATGTAGGCTCTACCCTTTATTTATCTGTAGTAGTTCCACAGAGTTCACCGAGTCTGATGCATCACATTTCACCGGTGTTTTTCTTTTCTTTTTTTGAGTTATGAACCTCCTCTGGTTACACTGTTGGGGAAGCGAGTTCAGCAAATGTTTAGCTTAAGGACTATTAAAGACTGAATCTGACATGTATATATTAATGGGTAAAATCAGATACATTTGAATTCATTCGTTGTCTGCGCCTTTGTATTTGTTAGGCCTGGTTTAGTGTCTCTATGAGTTATTCAAAGAGTCCTTTAAAGGTCATTTTAAGTGGGTTTTACAAGCTAACTGAACGGAGGCGCAGACAAAAACTCAAGTCTTGAGTTCTGCTTCTCGGAAGGAATTAACAGCATCCAAATATTACAACACCATCTCTCCTACAGAGACATCTACAATACCTGTAGGATACAACTCCCATGCAGGAGCAAGACACTCAGAATGCAGAGACATGCCTTTTACAGCGGTCTGTAACACACAGTGCTTTGCTTTTTGCCTTTAAACAGTTTCTTTCAATATGCAAACTGGAGGAGCCACAAACCGCTGATCTTCATTACTAGCAGGCGACCTACTGGTGCCTGAGCCACAGCCAACCTGATATTAATCTGATATGTTTTTATGTTTCAGTGGCAGCACATGGGAATACAAATAAATAAGGCAAAAACAGTCTTTGTGAGTGTCACATGTGCCTTCCTCTCTTTTTTTTGCAGCCACATTGCCAGAGTGAGAAGGAAGACCGTCACGTGTGCAGCCATCAGGGTCTAATAGATTATGCTGACAATTTTCAGTGGCGCATAAAATACTGAAACCACATTGAGAATCATCCACACAGTGATAGCTGTGGCCTGGATTAGGCCCACGATGTTCCGTGATGTAGGTTAATATAGGGGGAACTACATAGAGTCACTTCTCTTGTGGTAGACATTAGTCAGAAATATCCTGACACAGTCTTGTAGTAGGGACATGGGACTGTTAAGACCAACCTCCTGCACAGCAGCAAAGAGCAGTAAAAAAATTCACTCCGAAGAGATGATGCCATCTTAATTCAGTTCAATTCAGTTTTCATGAAGGCGCATTATGTTAACATAATGTTATCGAGTTGTCCGTTTACTGTCTTCCACCGCCTGTCTGTGCATGTTGCCATGTTGCATTTCTCTCACTCAGAATCTATAGTTATTCTTCTAGTGATAGATAATGTGTCCCTTCTTCCTGTTGGATGAGCCTTTGTGACTCTCCCTCTAACTTGTTTCTTTGAGGCTTGCCTGCAGTGTTGCTGGAACATCCACTCCTGGGAAAACTGATGTTTTCCACTTGTGAAAAATCTTTCTCACTGTAGAACAATAGACTTCAGCTTGTCTGGAAATTACCTTACAACCCAGCAACAACAGTCCTTCTCTAAGATCATTGCTGATGTCGTTCCTCATTGGCATTGTGTTGACACACACCCAAACGCTCCAGACCTGCAAACTGCATTTATAGAGATGGTCAGAGTAGCTGATCATCAGTTAATCAAGTGCCTTTAATTAGCAGCATCTGACTGCTACCTACCGTCTTAATTCCCTAATTTTTCACATCTGCATAGAGTCATGAAAAAAACTTTATTTTTCGCATTACTTTATGTGTATGCATTTATTTGTTAGGATGCAAACGACTGCTTCATGTAGAGATCCTCAACTCATTAATCATTTAGCTTAGCGAGGTTTTTGTTCTATCAATTATTCATTCATGAAAATCACAGGAATGTTATTTTTTTCTGCTTTGCAGTGAATCCCTGCTGTTACTACCCTTGTCAGCATGCAGGAGTGTGTGTGCGATTCGGCGCAGCCAGTTTCAAATGCGACTGCACTCGTACTGGATATTATGGAGACAACTGCACTATACGTAAGTACAGAACAAAAAAAAAAAAAATGGAGCAAGTTGGCCTGAAACAGTACGGAAACCTTGTGCAGTGTTAAAGTTCTCCAAATTTTTTTTTCATAATCCTCTTCATGCACAGCTATCAGAGATAAGTAAAAAGGAATTATTCATGAATAAACAGTTAAAGGGGCTGATGGTTTGAATTCAGAAACCATCCTCCCAAACCATCCTTTTAGTGACATAAGTACAAGTTTAGGTTCATGCAAAACCTCAGGTCCCAGCGAGTCCCCCCCTCCTCCTTCACCTTACCAAGGCTCGAACGGCTGCCCGGACTTCCCGTATTTCACAATAAGCCAGGCATCCCCAAATCCTGGTATCAGGAAGCCAAATATATATGCGTCCTCCACGCCCTCAATCGACAGTACAGCCAGGCGCGTTTTCTTCCCCCAGGAATCCATAATATAGCCAGACGGGTATGTCAGTCGGACAAGAGGAAAGAGGGTTCTCCTTTCCCCCATCTCCTTGTGGGGAAAATTTGATCAAATAGCATTGAGAGACCAGCTGACCAGATCCATAAGTTTAGTTTCCAGTTCGGAAGATGTGTGATGAGAGACTCTAAAGCACATCGAAGCAGCAAGCAGGGTAGATAAGGGAGGCTGGGGAGAGAGGAAAAAGGCGCCATCTCCGCTGAGATGGTTTAACAGGTTTAATAAAATGTCTTTTTTCTGCTTAAACCTGGACCTAGTCTTATCTAATCAGGCAGCTGTTTTCCACTTGCCACATTCCAAAACATAATTTAGAAATGAGATAAGTGACAGACTTCAAGAGTTTTCTCACCACTTTCAAAATGTCATCTCTGACGCAGAGACTTTACTAAGAAATAAACTTTTCACTAAATTGGTTACAAGCTATGACTAAAGAAAACAAATAGCCTTATGTTCACTTATACTTTACATTAATTTAAAAAAGTCTGTTATAAGCTTTTAAATGTAATTAATAACATGTAAAAAAAAAAAACAAAAACATTGAAATGACAGCTAGAAATCTCAGGAAGTGATAAAGTGTAACAAGTTTGTTAAATAATACATAATTTCTACAGCGGTTAAATTTTGTAAGCTGTTATTAATAATAGTTTTCTTCAGATGCTCTGCAGCTCTGGTCATTTAGAAAGAGACATTTCACAGCCTGGCCCCCAAAATCCCTCCTACTAATGGTTTATAGCTAATCTCAAAAACAGCTTTCCAATATTACTAAAGTCGTCAGTAATAACAGCTCACAACTGCCGTTTACAGGACTGGGTGCAAAAATGTTTTTTTTTCTTTATATTTATGCACAGCGGAGTTTTGGACCAGAATTCGGCTCATGCTGAAGCCCAGCCCCTCGGTGGCTCACTTCATCCTCACTCATTTCCAGTGGTTTTGGAGCCTGGTTAACAACTCTTTCCTACGAGACACCTTCATGAGATTAGTGTTAACAGGTAGGCGAACTGAATAAATGTTCCCAAGCAAGCCACTCATTCAGCGCAGTAACGCATTCTCGGCTGGCTTAAATAATGAATCGGTGAGAAGGTCCCAGAAAGCCTCACAACATGGAGGTACACAAAACCAGCGAGCGTACCGCAGAACAAACATTTCTATGGCGTTCATTAGAAAGCCATGTTACAGCTTTAATCAAAGGGTTTTGACAGTTTGCTGCACCTGATTAGAAGATGCAAATATCTGAGCCCACGAGAGGAACCGAGTCACTCCTCTAAGCATCAAGATTTCCTTTGTCAAATGCATAATTTGTGCTCTTACTTTGTGTTGTTTTAGAAAAGATTTAAGTCTGCTGGTTTCCATAGGATTTATAGACAGCAGCTTTAGGGAAACTTCTATATCTAATAAAGATATTTTACTTATGACTCTGACACCTCTTCTTAAAGTCAGGAGCGACCTTATTCCAAGCCCTCCCACCTACAATACCAAATATGGATACCTAAGCTGGGAGTCCTACAACAACCTCTCCTACTACACCAGGCTCCTTCCTCCTGTACCTGAAGACTGCCCTTTGCCCATGGGAGCTAAAGGTGAGACCTGCACAGCTAAACACACACGACCATGCTCCTGAGGAAAGCTACAAGAGTTTCTTTCTCTGCAGGTAAACCTGTTCTTCCTGATGTAAAAGTGCTGGTGGAGAGATTTTTCAAGAGACAGCAGTTTAGACCAGATCCTCAGGGAACCAATCTGATGTTTGCCTTCATGGCTCAACACTTTACCCACCAGTTCTTCAAGACAAACCGTGAAGTTCAAGGGGGTTTCACCAAGGGCTTGGGTCACGGGGTGAGTTTCTGACATTCTGCACAACAAAGAAGTGCACTGTATGTCAGTTCATTATACCAAATGAGTGCATTTTGTCATACCCACACAGGTAGATGCAAGTAACATCTATGGAGAAGATCTTGAGAGACAGCATCAACTTCGGCTTCATAAAGATGGAAAGCTGAAATATCAGGTAAGAGTGACAAAGCTGCATGTAAAAACGGTTTTACTCTCAAGAAAAAACAGATTATAAAAAGTGAGCGAAAAAAGAAAGTACTTTAGCTTTATTGCATACATATAAGCCAGTCTCGATAGCCAGGGATCGGTCCGCCAAGCAGAATACAAGTAGCAGAAATGAGCTTCCTCCACGGGGCGGCTGTCCTCTCCCTTAGAGATAGGGTGAGGAGCACAGCCATTCAGGAGGGGCTCAAAGTAGAGCCGCTGCTCCTCCACTTGGAAAGGAGCCAGTTGAGGTGGCATCTGACTGGGATGTCTCCTGGGTGCCTCTTGGGTGAGGTGTTCCGGGCATGTCCCACCGGGAGGAGGCCCCGGGGCAGGCCCAGGACACACTGGAGAGATTATATCTCTCGGCTGGCCTGGGAACGCCGTGGGAACAGGAAGGAAAGCAAAAAATCAATTTAATGAATGAATGAATGAATGAATGAATGATACTTTATTAATCCCACAATGGGGAAATTAGCTAACAGAACACCCATCCAAGAAGACAAACGTAGAGCATTTGATGATAAAACATCCAGGAGAAGACTGAGATAAGCAGCAGTCCAAGGCCGCCAGGGAGCCAAATTCCTGATTCTATGACTTGTTCTGGAACAGGCTGTACTGATTATTTGTTGACAGCCTTTAGTCTTTCTGGAACCTCTCAGTGGTGAAAAATCCAATCATCCGAATCCTCTTGTTCAATCCTTCGCCGTGCAGAAACAGGTACCTCTCCGAGCTCTAATCCCTCCAATCAGCTCCAGGTATACTGAGTCTGAGTTTGAGTCTGTACCTCCCTGCATTCCCTGTCCTCCATCGACAGTACAGCCAGGCACGTCATCTTCCACCCCCACAGGACTCCATAAACGAATGTCAGTTGGATATGAGGGAATAGGGTTCTCCTTTCCCCGTCTCCCCATGGTGAAAATTTATTTATTTGTATTTATTTCACACATTCACCTAAAATGTCCAAAAATAAAATCATACTTTTTATTTCTTTAATGATCCTTTTCCAAATCCTGATGGTATTTTAAAGTGCATCTTGAATTGTTCTTTTTTTGTATGCAGCTGTCCTTTTTCTTTTGTAGCTTAACCCAGACTTGACACAGGCTGTTATCGAGTTGTCGATTTGACTCACCCACTCTATAAGTGCGATACAGCGGGCTCACTGTGAAACAAGTGCAGACAGCAGTTTGTGAGGTTTTGCGTATTGCGCACTAAAAAGCTACTTCTGCTTATCTCTGTTTCTAAAATAACAGCAGAGCAGTTGCACCACATTTGATTCCATAGATCTCAGCATTGATATTTTGAGATGATTCACCATTCTGAAGCCAATATTGCAAACTGTGATACTGCAGCTGTAACTGTGATATTATATAGTAATCTTCAATAAACTACTGTGCAAAACTATTGAGCCACCCTTCATTACTTTTTTATTTTGCTCAGAAAATGGAAAAGGTGAGGCAATTTGTTGAAACGTGTGTTGGAAATGCATGTTTGCGCATGCTTATATACAAGGAAAAAAGAGATTGAAATTATTAGCTTCAGTTTGTCTTTGATGTGTTTATTTTTTTAAGTAAAAATTAACATAAAAGTAATAATTCAAGCCTAATTTGGGTACCATACTACATTTAAAATTACCTCCTCGTCGCTAATACGACCCTCATCGAGCCATCTGTTGTGCACGTTGACTGAGTCATATACATATACATTGCTTCCACATCCTGCAGCATGTCAACTTCTGAGAACTGATTAGTGATTAAAGAGAAAACTTTAGGCACCTTATCTGCATGTCTTGATAACAGTTTAACAAGACTTTTCCTGTCATTCATCTTAATCTCAAAGCTGCTCTACTCGATGATGCTGATTTATAAATATAACCCATCAGATATGTGGCACTTATGATTTTTACATGACTTGCATAAGAACGTATTGATTTGATTAGTATAGTTGGGAAATATAGTAAATAAATCACATAAATTGACTAACAAGATTCAGGACTCTTCTTCCACAGCTGGTAAATGGTGAGATGTATCCTCCTGCAGTGTCTGAGGTCCCTGTGCACATGGTGTATCCTGAAAATATCCCTGCTGACAAGCGTCTGGCCATCGGTCAGGAATTATTTGGAATCCTGCCGGGTCTAAGCATGTATGCCACCATATGGCTGAGGGAGCATAACAGAGTCTGTGACATCCTGAAGGTAGAACATCCCACCTGGGATGATGAGCAGCTTTTCCAGACCAGCAGGCTCATCATTATCGGTGAGTAAACGTCAACATTTAGTACTGGAATGATTGGAGCGCACACACACTGTAAGCAAAACACTTTTTATTCATCTTTATCTCCTACTGGTCAGCCGATGCTAGATCAACCAATTAAAACAACAGCATGTCAAATTAGAGAAGCAAGACAAAACCTGAAGAAGTCGAAAAGAATAAAGAGAATAAAGCTTGATCTATACTTCATACTTTTGTGCACTATACACGTATTAAGGTAAAGGGCTGCATATACGTATATATGCATTCCGCTAATGAGACTGGTGTTCTGGGGGATCTCCTCCCAGATCTGGACCAGGGCATCACTGAGCTCCTGGATCTGTCTGGTCTGAGGTGAAACCTAGAGGTGTCGAATGGACTAAAACAAGAATGCTTGCATGCTCTCAGCCCAAGAGGAACCCAAAAACCACTGCATCAGCGTAGGGTCTGACAATGGGTCGAAGGATTTTATCACAATAACTAATGGAAGTCAGGGTGCTGCTGCCTAACCTGTAGAAGTCTGTGCATCCCTCCATGGATATGCCTCCCCAGACCATCACTGATCCATCAACAAACTGGTCACGCTGAGCAATGTTACAGGCAGCATAACATTTTCCACCACTTCTCCAGACCCTTCCATGTGAGTATATATACATATATATATATATATATATATATATACATATATATACACACACACACATATATATATATAGATATATAGGGAGATACAGTATATATAGGTATAGATATAGATATAGATATAGATATAGATATACATATATATATATATATATATATATATATATATATATATATATAAAAATAAAATAAAATAACCAAACGAAAGCCTAAAACGATGAGTTTTTAGCTGTTTTTTAAAAGGTCCGCAGTTCTTATACAGAAGGGGACAGAGTTCTAGAGTCGTGGACTTTGAAAAAGCTCTGTCTCCCTTAGTTTTCAGCCTTGTGTGATGTACGGCCAATAGGACTTTATCACATGACCTCAGAGACCTGGGAGGAATGTATGGATGCAAGAGCTCACTGATATAAGTTGGGGCTTGACCATGAAGACTTCTATAAGTCAGGACCAGAATCTTAAACTGGACCCTGAAATTAATGGGGAGCCAGTGTAGCTGGATGAGTAACGGTGTAGTGTGAGAATACTTACCACCAGTGCACAAAGCAGGGTCCATAAAGACATGGATGAGCAAGTTTGTGGTATTAATTAGATGGAAGACTGTGAGCCAGGCCTTCTTGTCTAACATCAGTGTCTGACCTCACAAATGCCTTTCTGGAAGAATGGTCAAAAATCCCCCATAAACACACTCCTAAACCTTGTTAAATCCCATGGATTAAGAATGGGATGTCACATGTCATATGCACGTGTGTCAGATGAGTGAATACTTTTGGTGATATAGTGTAAGAATAATTTTTAACTTTTGTCTTTCTTGTCCACATACTTTCAGTGCACCACAAAGGCAGTTGAAGGAGTTGTTTTAATGTGACCTGATGTCATTAGTCATTGTTCTGTTTATTACAATGCCTCAATTTTTAAATTGTGGGATGGTGGTTTGAGGTTGTACATTTAAAGATTTTAACGAGGCCACAATCACTGTGTGTGCACAGTTCTTGTTCCTTGTGTGGCAGAGGTTGACGTAACCACTGATCACTGTTCTATTGTTCAAACCACAGGAGACTCCACCAGAGGGCCAGCCTTTGCCCATTCAGTCACCAGCAAACCATTCATGAAGTTGGCAGTGTTCATGTTGAGTGACGTTACCAACCATGATCTGTGTTTACAAATTGCCATTTTACAGTTGCAGTGGTGCAGCTAAGCGGGGCAATCTAAATATTTGCACGTGGTGTTTAGTAGTTGCATTGTCAGTATCACTAAGACTTTAAGTGGTCATGTTTTAAACTTAAATTCCATTTAATATAGGAGATATTATAAATCTGACCTACTTTGCGACACCTAAACTTCAAAGGGTTGTTTTATTTATATTTCCAACATTTTTAGAGGAAAATTTAGACTTTGTTTAGAAAATAAACTTGAAATTTGTGTCCATGTGTATTTTCACCTGTACATATAGTCTTTTTTCTTTTTTTTTGTCTACTCATAAGAACATTCAAACTTTTCTCCAACTTCTCTGGAACTTTTATTTATTTTTTCTTATCAGTTATTTTTTTTATATTTTACCCCAGGTGAGATCATCAACATTATAATAGAAGAGTATGTGCAACACCTGAGCGGCTACATGCTGGACTTGAAGTTTGACCCCTCCCTGCTCTTCAGTGAGCGTTTCCAGTACAGCAATCGGATTGCCCTGGAGTTCTGCCAGCTCTACCACTGGCACCCACTGATGCCTGACAGCATCCTCATAGAGGGAGATGAAATCCCGTACTCCCAGTTTTTATACAACACATCCCTCCTGATGCATTATGGGGTGGAGAGGCTGGTGGATGCATTCTCTCGGCAGCCTGCAGGACAGGTAGTGGAATTCAAAAGAACTCAAAATGGGGAAGGGGGGGACATGTTTATTTGGTACCACTTATAATACACATATAATACATAACAGGAAATGAAGAAAGTCATGCTTGTTCTTAATCAGCGTGTTCGACACCTACTGCTTCATTGCTAACCAAAATGTGCAACATGCAGTGTAACACATTTTTGCAACCACTGAACTGCTACATTTCTCAACCCACCCACATTAAGTTCCCCTCATAATTATATCCTGAAATGAAATGTGTGCTAAAGCTATGAGACAATATCTTTTAGCAGTATTAGGTGCATGCAAAGTGGTACACCGCTTCTGTTTGCTGAGAGAGGAGATGCAAAGTTGAGAACATGTATGTGCGTGTTGTAAGCTGAGGGGATAGTTTGTCACTTACTGCTCATCAAAAAAAAAAAAAAAGTGCCTTATATTCCATCTTTTAGATAGGAGGAGGTCGCAACTCTCACCAAGTGGTGCTTAAAGTTGCAGAAATGGTCATCACAGAGTCCAGAGCTGCACGTGTGCAACCTTTCAACGAATACAGAAAGAGGTTTAAACTGAAGCCTTACACGTCCTTTGATGAATTAACTGGTAAGTGGAAGAAAGCTGAACGCATGCATGCTCCCTTTGTTATTTCCTACTTGTGTACGGAACACCATGGAATCTATGCATGCATTTTCCTCAATAGGCTTCATGCCTCCCGGTGGACATTTCCAAGGCAGTGTCTGCAACTCTATTTAGATATATTTATTTTCCCTGTGTAGAAGATATGAGGGTAACTTAAATATGTTGCCCAAATTTTACAGCAAACTGTTCGATGTATGTTGAGATGATTCAATCAAAAATACAAATATCAGCCTCTGTAGCTTGCAGGAAAGTCAGGGGATAGTCATAGTTTGAGGGCTTCATTCGGTATAAATGGATTTATATAATGAAATGAAAACCCAACCAGTAGTTATTGAGATCAGTGTTTGACATGCTGCCATACTAACTGTTGGCAGTTCTGGTAGGTGTGGTCCAGCAACAGAAAACTACTCATTTTATTTCACATTTAGTGAGTAACACAGTAACAAAAGAATGAATGTAAACCTCTCTGATAATTTACTGCCCTTTTTCTTTCCCAAACAGATGACAGTGAAATAGCCCGAGGTTTGGAAGAGCTCTACGGCGACATAGATGCTCTGGAGTTTTACCTGGGCACAATGCTGGAGAAAAATCGTGGTAATGCAATTTTTGGCGAGAGCATGGTGGAGATGGGTGCGCCCTTCTCTCTGAAAGGCCTGCTCGGAAACCCCATCTGCTCACCTGAGTACTGGAAGCCCAGCACCTTCGGAGGCGAGACCGGCTTCAATATCATCAAGAGGTCCACACTGAAAAAACTGGTGTGTCTCAACACCAAGTGGTGTCCATACGTGGACTTCCATGTACCACGAAATGAGGAGGAGGCAAAACCGAGGAAACCGTCCACTGAACTCTGAACTGTCATCTGAATTATAATCCTACTCAGATGCGGTTTGTTGCTGTTTAGCGAGGAAATTATGTATTTCCAGAGTGCGAAAACATAAATGTAAGACACAGATTGATTTTTTTTCATTAAAATGAGAAATACTAATAAACTGTTAATTTTGATAAACCAAGTGTGTTCCATGCTTGAGGAAATTAAAAATCACAGGCAGCGCGGTGGTAGAGTGGTTAGCAGTTGCCTCGCAGCAAGAAGGTTGCTGGCTAAGGCAGGTGTTAGATGCAATAAAGGGGCACTCTGTGGGGGGTTCGCATGCTCTCCCTTTGCGGGTTCTCCCAGTAGTGCGGCTTCCTCCCACAGTCGAAAGACATGTATGCTAGGTTAATTAGTGAGTCTAAATTGAGGTGAATAGAATAAAGTGCTGTATGTAGGTCCGAGTCAAGGTGGAATTGAACCCAAGACTTTCTTGCTGTGAGGCAACAGCTAACCAGCACGCTGCCATGCTGCCACAACTTGAATGAAGCCTGAGCGAAAGTTAATTTGAGTTCAAGTTTTGTTGTTTGGTCTCAGTTCTTTTCAAAGGCCAAGGTCAATGATGGAGGGACAGCATGACATTAAAACAGGACATAACCAAAAGACAGTTTAAAACAGGTCAGAATTAACTAGTTAGCACGGGGGGAGGAACAGAGGGAAACACTGAGGGAACAGGAACAGGAAGTGGAGCTAAACTCAAAATCTAAGCAGGCGCACAACTGTCCACAGAAACCAAATAAAGACCAGAACTCAAATAATTAATGCTGAAAGTTATTAGAATGATAAAGAAAACAGAGGAGGAATCAAAAACCTCAATCTTAATAATTAAAAACTAAAAGCAGAAGTTAAAACTTATAATAAACATCCAAAAACTGAAAATATCACAAAGCATGTTGCATGCCAGGTTTTTTACTTTCTCAGATGTATATACAGCATCTTTACGTTGCACAACTTCATGCTGTCGCCTCGGGTCTAACTTGTTCTGTTCACATTCGAGGGCTGGCAGGATGCAAAGGGTGGCAACTCGTCCTGTGTGAAACGAGCTTACACGCCGCTGTGGTTTTACACCACAAAAGGCGGTGAGAGATGCTTCTGTGTTTCATGTGTAAATTTAGTGGCTTCAACTATAGATTGATTAGTTCTGCGCTCTGAGACCAAAACTGCTGTGTCATGACAGCACGCAAGCTGAAACCACGATGAACACACACAACGCAACACACAGAGAGTACGAACAACAGACAAAGTCAGCCATTAAATAATTTTGGTACATACTCGACGCATCAATAATCATTTTCTACATTTACACAAGACTCTTACTTTGCGGTGCGGGATTGCACGTCTGCCTCGGCCTTCACACCTTTAGTAGCAGAGAGGTGTGACGGTACGGACCCCTGTAGGTTATATTTAAAAGAATGTCGCACGTCTTCGAGTGCTGCAACACTCGTTCGCTGATGCGTCAGTGCGTCAGTGCGGGGATGTTTCAGCTTATGTTTTTTAAGGTTTTGTTTGTACATTTTGATCCAGTTTGAAACTTCTTGTGTTGCGCATGCTGGGGTACTTGTGTGTGAGAAGTATCAGTTATGAATTCTGAAAGAGGCCTTCAAAGACTGGCTCAAACTATTGATTCTATAAAGACTGCAGTAGTTGTTCAAAGGTAGCTAAATGTGGCCTCTTATATGGTTTTTCATATAAAGTCATTGTACAAAGTGGCAGAGATCCTCAGCTGCCATTGTTGCACAACAAGAGCTGGAAATTGCACCTAATTGTCTGTCTAGCAGAAGTTTCCCAACTGTACGTGGACTTTGGAACCTGTCATGAATTCAGTTTAACTTCACAGAGAGACAAACAAACATTCACGCTCACATCCAGACCTGCAGTCAGTCAGGAATCACCGGTTAACCCATGAGGCTGAAATGTTTTCAGAAGGACCCTGCACATTTTTCTAATCAATCTTTAGCAATACAAAAGCAACTAAGCTGATTTTTAGTGAAGTATAAGTCGGCATGATAACACCAAGCTGTTTACTTTTCCTGCATAAATCATATTAATTCACGGTACTACAATGTATTTCCCCTGCTTCTCCCGCAGTGGCCTGCCCCACAGTTTGAATACCACTTAACTGATGTAGCCTGCACATCTGGGGACTGTGGGAAGGTAATTTTTTTCTATTTAAGTGTAATCTTAACCTGGATATAAACTTTCCCATGCATGTTGTCTTCTTGCCGAAAGGTATGAAAACAGTATCGTGGTGTGCTGCATGGTTTTAGCCTCCACTGATGCAGGATCTGGACACGTGAGGTCTGAAGAACATGGTGACAATTACAGCTTTTTAATAAAGTAAAGCAACTAACATTTTAAGAGAAAGTAGGTGTTCCTCCGGTGAACGTCTTTGGGTGCACTGTCTAAATGATCACTGACATTCCAGTTACTTTCCTTTGGTTTCAAAAGGGTGTAACAGTCAAATAAGATAATGAGCCGAAACAAGTTTGGTAGACTGGATCACAAAAATTGCAAAGCATGTATCCTTGGCTGTTTCACTAAAAAAAGACACAAATTAAATGATTTTTACATCAACTACCCTACATCCAGTTAACATGGCCCATATAACAGATATATTTACACTACATATACGGTTTCTCTTTCATGTTTTAACAAAAACAACAACCTGACAGTAAATGTAGCCAGTAAACAATAATACACAAAGTCCCATCCTAAAGCTATGAAACACAAATTAAAAATTATGCAAATGCTAATACACGATGTTTGCCTCCCTAGTCAATGTTTTATATTCATTTTCGGAGACATGCTTGTATTCCTTGTTAAATGTTTGGTACTCTAGAAGGATTTGTGCATTAAGTATGCAGCTAAAATGCAGAGACAATTAGCATGGTTAGGTTAGTAAAATTGGAAACAGGGAAATCTGCAATCTGGGACAGCTACTGGTCAGTATTTAACACATTTTTACATTTTTAGTGCTTTAAAATCTGTGCACAAACATTTAAAATAAAATTTGCACAACTGTCAGAAATAGCACCTGTAACACTGCACGAATGTGCAAGGTGAAGAGATAAACTATGGTTTCATCAGGGGAAAACATGACACATGTAGCTCCCTATAAAACCACTGATCATTACATATAGCAAGCAAATCATTACTATATATATACAGTGGTGTGAAAAAGTGTTTGCCCCCTTCCTCATTTCCTGTTTTTTTGCATGTTTGTCACACTTAAGTGTTTCGGAACATCAAACCAATTTAAACAATAGTCAAGGACAACACAAGTAAACACAAAATGCAATTTGTAAATGAAGGTGTTTATTATTAAAGGTGAAAAAAAATCCAAACCATCATGGCCCTGTGTGAAAAAGTGATTGCCCCCCTTGTTAAAACATACTATAACTGTGGTTTTTCACACCTGAGTTCAATTTCTCTAGCCACACCCAGGCCTGATTATTGCCACACCTGTTCTCAATCAAGACATCACTTAAATAGGAGCTGCCTGACACAGTAAGGTCCACCAGAAGATCCTTAAAAGCTACACATCATGCCGAGATCCAAAGAAATTCAGGAACAATTGAGAAAGAAAGTAATTGAGATATATCAGTCTGGAAAGGGTTATAAGGCCATTTCCAAAGCTTTGGGAATCCAGCGAACCACAGTGAGAGCCGTTATCCACAAATGGCGAAGACACGGAACAGTGGTGAACCTTCCCAGGAGTGGCCGGCCGCCCAAAATTACCCCAAGAGCGCAGCGACGACTCATCCAAGAGGTCACAAAAGACCCCACAACAACATCCAAAGAACTGCAGGCCTCACTTGCCTCAGTTAAGGTCAGCGTTCATGCCTCCACCATCAGAAAAAGACTGGGCAAAAATGGCCTGCATGGCAGAGTTCCAAGGAGAAAACCACTGCTGAGCAAAAAGAACATTAAAGCTCGTCTCAATTTTTCCAAAACACATCTTGATGATCCCCAAGACTTTTGGGAAAACATTCTGTGGACCGATGAGACAAAAGTGGAACTCTTTGGAAGGTGTGTGTCCCATTACATCTGGCGTAAAAGGAACACTGCATTTCAGAAAAAGAACATTATACCAACAGTAAAATATGGTGGTGGTAGTGTGATGGTCTGGGGCTGTTTTGCTGCGTCAGGACCTGGAAGACTTGCTGTGATAAATGGAACTATGAATTCTGCTGTCTACCAAGAGATCCTGAAGGAGAATGTCCCACCATCTGTTCGTGTACTCAAGCTGAAACGAACTTGGGTTCTGCAGCAGGACAATGATCCTAAACACACCAGCAAGTCCACCACTGAATGGCTGAAGAAAAACAAAATGAAGACTTTGGAGTGGCCTAGCCAAAGTCCTGACCTGAATCCTATTGAGATGTTGTGGTATGACCTTAAAAAGGCCGTTCATGCTCGAAAACCCTCTAATGTAACTGAATTAGGACAATTCTGCAAAGATGAGTGGGCCAAAATTCCTCCAGAACGCTGTAAAAGCCTCATTGCAAGTTATCGCAAACGCTTGGTTGCAGTTGTTGCTGCTAAGGGTGGCCCAACCAGTTATTAGGTTTAGGGGGCAATCACTTTTTCACACAGGGCCATGATGGTTTGGATTTTTTTTCACCTTTAATAATAAACACCTTCATTTACAAATTGCATTTTGTGTTTACTTGTGTTGTCCTTGACTATTGTTTAAATTGGTTTGATGTTCCATAACACTTAAGTGTGACAAACATGCAAAAAAACAGGAAATGAGGAAGGGGGCAAACACTTTTTCACACCACTGTATATATATATATATATATATATATATATATGTATATAGCAAGTTCAGCTGGAGTTTCACCCGGCTCTAGTTTCATGATTAATGATAGTTATTACCTCGCCCACCAATAGGTGGAGGAAGGTTATGTGTTGCTCTGTTTATCTATTAGCAGGATAACTCGGAGAATTCTGAACAGATTTTGATGAAAATTTCTGGAGTTGTTATTGGTGTTATTATAAAAAAAATTAATTACATGTTGGTGGCGATCCAAATCATGATTTTTTTAAAAGATTCCTTACCATTGTGAGATGGGGACAATATTCCCATATTTGCATCTTATGAGGATAAGTCAGAATCCTCTAAAAAGAATTAGGGTCCAACATGAACATGAGTTCTGCCATATGAAGAAGTTTGTTCATGATTGAAGGAGGATTCCAGGTCCAAAACAGTAATTCACTCCTGTAGAGTAAAACATAAAGCCAGTGACATGCAACTAAAATATGGGTGAGCCTCATGGAGTATGATTACATTGGGTGGTATCTATTGCAGTGTAGCATCAGCACATAGTGAGGTTT
Source organism: Pterophyllum scalare (assembly GCA_024447675.2). Classification (NCBI taxonomy): domain Eukaryota; kingdom Metazoa; phylum Chordata; class Actinopteri; order Cichliformes; family Cichlidae; genus Pterophyllum; species Pterophyllum scalare. Next base: position 118,135 of record JAMQGT020014077.1, read on the forward strand.
GGGGTGGGTGAGGCATGCGCTCTGCTGAGTGCACTTCTAGTTATACTCTGATCTTTTGCTAATTCTTCAGCTATTATGTGACTTTTTCTTTTGTTGCACTTTGCTGACTTGGTGACTTAGGACCCGTTCCCACACATAGGTCTTTTATTCTGGTCCAAATCAGCTTCTTCCTTGGTTTGATTTCTTTTCACGCAGAGAAAACTCCAAATGAACTCCAAGCAAAACAAAATATTCATGTGATTTGGATCAACTGGCTAACCTCATCCCATAACTGTTAGTATCCTGTGCTAACTGCACACCATCAATGCAGTAGGTATCTGTGGATCTCAGCTGGTCAAAAATTTGTTCGCATTTCACTTCATGACATGTGTCAGAGCTGAAGACGCTTTGTCCTGTGATGATATTTCTCTGTAGTTACTTACAATGATGCAGCCTGGAAGCTGATTGGTCATTCTCCTGGCTGTTAGCTGATGTTGGGCTAAACAGTGGTGCCGTCACCGAGGAGGAGTTTGAAACCGAATTGATGTGAGTAGAAGTCCCTACTGCCATTGAAGCAGTGGCTGCTGGGTAGAAATGGACATCAACAGCTACAGTGGTGAGGCCCACAGAGACATTGTGAGACAGCAACAGCGGAGGGTTGCCATGTGAGATGCTGAGGCTGTGGTGGATGGGTGCGACGCACGGTTCAGCACTTTGCAGCGTTAAAGAGGAGTGCACGCCCTCCTGACGTCTGGATGGTGGCGATGGGGAAGGGGAGCGGGAGATCAAGGGTGATGGAGGAGGCAAGGTGTCCTGCCTCCATGGGCTTTGGTTGTCTCCTCGGTTACTGGTGCAGTCCTCAGCACAGTGTAGCTGAATGCTGGGCTGGGACAAACTGCAGCCTTTCTCCTCCTCCAGAGAGGGATCAATCTGAAAGAGGAGTGTGATTTTTAAAGATAACATAAGAGAAACCCTCATATTGCTGCCACAGTGTTATCTTAAAAAGCTACGCTGACAATTGAGCATTTCACTACTGTGAGACTGTCGGTTCATCCCTCACACATGCCAATTCAGATTAAAGACAAATGTCAGCACTGTTTTTAGTGCATTACTTTTTATTATTATCTCTTATGGTTTATTCTTTTTATTAAACACTTACTGTTATTATGACCTTTCCACACTTTGATGGGGTTTTAGCTCCCCCTATGGGTTATATACTATGCCACAGGTGTTAGTAGATTGCCAATCAGGGCTGGTAATTAATTAAGACTGATTATGTGTCATTTAGTTCCCAGTTACCTTCCACTGTCATATTGCCAAAACAATCAGTCCTCTGGAGGCAGTTGACAGAAAACAAACTGACTCCTAATATCTCCTTAATTATTTAAGTAATTTAAAGCTAAACTCAGTGTCTCCAAACTTTTGACTCGCACTGTATATTACATGCTAATAGCACATCAGCTGAACATGCAAACAAAACTCAGTGTCACTCTTTAACATGACTAAAAATAAGAATTATTCATATTTATCAGAAGGACGTGAAAGGGGAGGTTTACAAGATGGTATTGAGACCTGCTGCAATGAATATTTTGGAGAAAATGGCACAAAGAAAAGACTGGAAGTGGAACGTGAGGTGGCAGAGTTGAAGTTGCTAAGGCATTCATTGGGAGTGACCAGGAGGAACAGAATTAGAAATGAGTATGCCAGAGGGACAGCTCTGGTTGAGCAATTTGGAGACAAAGTTAGATAGGCAAGGCTGAGGTGGTTTGGACATGTGCAGAGGAGGGATAGTGGATATATTGGACAAAATATGCTGAATATGGAGCTGCCAGCCAGGAGGAAAAGAGGAAGACTAAAGAGAAGGTTCATGGATGTAGTGAAGGAGGATGTAGGAGAGGATTGGTGTGACAGAAGGCACAGGGATAGGGTGAAATGGAGGACGATGATCTGCTGTGGTGACCCCTAAAGGGACAAGCCGAAAGAAGAAGAAGAAGAATCTGGGGTTGGGCTGGAGCCTATCCCAGCTATCATGGGTTGAGGGGCGGGGTACACCAGCTAACAGAGAGAAAGACAGACAACCATTCACGCTCACATTCACACCTACGGCCAATCCAGAATCACCAATTAACCAATTATGAACGTCTGTGGGAGAAATCCGGAGAAGGTGCAAGGTCCACACAGAAAGTCCCCTGTTGGTCATTCGATTCAAACCCATGATCTTCTTGCTGTGAAGCAATGGCGCTAACCACCACACCATTTATAACTTTCCAAAATTCCCCTTAAACAGAGACAAATATTCCTGGATATGTTTGTTATGTTAAAATGTTTCTGTTTAAGCAGACCTTTGTGTCAAGAATGGGCTCTGGGTACATCTCTACAGTGACTGAGTGGTTGTCCAGAGAGGGTTGGGTGTCTTCCCGTAGACTCTCAAACGTGGGCTCCACCTGCACCGTGACCAGGCTGGGCCCTGGGGGTCTCGCTCGGGTGTCTGATGTGTTGGGGCTCTGCTCAATCACAGCAACGCAGTCATCGTCTTCAAAAGCTCTGCACAACACACACGACACTGGAGTTCACGATACAGAAAGATCAGTTGTAAGGGCTCATTTATTTTTCTGTTCTGAGTGGTAGAGTACCTGTTTTCATATGTGCGTCCTGCAGCTCGACGTTCAGCATGTCGTACGGGAACACCTAAATTCCTCTGAGCTGTCAAAGACATGTAATTTGGCTTTGAAGCAATAACGAAAACTGAAATTTGGGTTACATTTAGGTTCAGTTATAGCCTTATTATTATTATTATTATTATTATTATTATTATTATTATTATTATTATTATTATTATTAGGGTTGCGGGTTCTTTGACTGACCAGTGAGTGCTGTTTCATATGTTGTTAGCCTCTCTGGTAGCTAAAATTAGCTTCTAATGTTACAGTGAACTGCAGTTTGTTAAACTACCTAGCTAGTGCTAGTGTTGGCTGATAACTTCCCAGCACTTAAATCTTTTCCAAATATGGTCCAGATTTAAGAAAAAACATGACATAGCATTTCATGCAAGGCGGATTTCTGACCTGCTCGGCTTGTTGGTGCAGGTTCATTCTTCTGTACCACTGAATAGAAGGTAACAGTGATGAAGATGAAAGCCAAAGATACACCAACTCCCACCACAATGGGGATGTCATGTTTCTCTAGCATGGGCAGCCACGATGGTGACTGCTGCCTCACTCTGAAATACAGAAGATAAGGATTAGTGACTTCTTGCTTGAACTCTAGCAGGAAAAATGTTCATCAGTCTACCATCTTTTTTTTTTTCTTTTTCTTTTTATTTGCATACCTGGGATCATTGCTAGTCATGGGTGACTGGGAAGTGTTCCTCCTCAGCCAGTTTGTAAGCTCTGGGTGAACTGGGGCACTTTTCTGAGTAGTATTTAGCGAGTATGACCTGTTGACCTGTTGGACTACCTCAGGATCTAACACTGAAGGGTGGACGGCCTGATCACGAGGATGGATGGTGGAGAGTGAAAGCTGTGGATGCTGTGTTGCACGAGATTCGGGTTGGGTTTGAGAAAGTGTAGAAGTGGTTGAAGTTGTTGTTGAAAGATAAACAGATGTTTGAGGCTTGGTGACTGAAGAAGATGGAAGTTCTGTTGAAGGCAGATTATACTGGAACCTTAGAAAGCTCGAGATGAAACTTTGGCCGGAAACTTAAAGTAAAGGAGTGTTGAAGATGAGTTTGAGTTGTTTGTGAGAGGCCTGGTGAAGGCTGCAAAGGCTGAAATGATGTTTCTGAGGTGACTGTAAGGATGACAGAATCAGAGAATCTCGCCTTCATTTGCGTTGCAGGATTTGGTATCGGAGTGGTCCTATAGGAATTTTCTATTGAGGAAGCCAGAAGGTCCAGAAACTCTAAGCTTAGATGGTTGTTGAGATACTGACATCGCCGGGATTGGACTCACTCCAAGCACAGCACGGGTGGCAGAGTCTTGAGAACTGGACACTGCAAACAGCTCGTCAGTGGCTGAATGCTGAAATTTTGATATTTGTCTCAAATGGGATTGGCTTTCATTGAGTGGAGACTGAAGGGTTTCAACCAAAACTCCAATGGTTACTTCAGGTGCCAGGCTCTGTGTTGCTGCTGGCTCACTGTGTGCGATAAAAGGTGGTTTACTGGTCACTGGTACTCCACTGGTGTGGAGATTTTCTAACTGGAATTTCAGATGGGGAGGAGGCAGTAATATGGGAGGCTGCATCTGAGTGAGTGAAGACTGGGTTGGACTGATTGTTGGCTGTTTCAACTGGTGATGTAAAACACGAGCAAGCAACCTTGATGGCATATTCAGCTCAGCCCTGGCTTTCCTTGAAAATGTCGGAAATGTGGTTGGACTGTCTGGGCTGGTACCTGGAAATATATAAAAAAGAGTTAATGACTTCTTATTTTTCATATTTCCTGATCAATTTGCAGTGTCATTCAGAGGAAAAACAGGTTTTATAAAAAACAAACATGTTTTATTACGTTTTGGTTTCATCTGAGTAGATCCAGCCATCCATTGTGTCAGTACTTAAGTTGGTAATGTGTTCACCAGAGCAATGGCTTAACCCTTAAATGCACAACTGTTGCACAGAAATGCAACCATATATTGTTGGTTTACCTTTCTGTTTACTACTATTTTATTTTTGCCTCACCATAATGTAGTGTTACCATAAACACAAAAATATATGTGAATAAGTAAATGGTGCTATCGCTCTGCTTCTTCTTACTCTTATGTTGGACTAGAGGCAGACAATTGCTTAAGTTATTCACTGACAGCTCTTGAGTTACAAAGTGCTATAAGAACCAGTCACTGACATAACATCAGGACTGTTAACTCAAACGGCTTTGTATGGTGATACCGGTTGTGCCCCCTGACAACCACAGCTCACTAGGGAAAAATCGTGCATTCCCCGACCAGCTGGCAAGTGGTCATTGGAGGTTACTGGCTGTCTCTACATGAAACTGGTCAAAGCAAGGGTAACGCACCAAAAACCTTTGGTCTCTAGGAGATGGCCACTCTCGCCCATAGTTTTTGAATGCAAACCTGAAAAGAAGAACTATCACATTCAAGGTAAAAGCTGAGCCTTACTGCTGTAATCAACGTGCTTCAAAAGGGGCAACTTTCATTTTGACAGTAAAGCGTTTGCATTTCCAGTTTGTGTGGCACTTTTTTTTTTAAGTTTCACCACTGCTCACCGAGTAGTTGGTGAGTGTAGGTGAGTGAAAATTGGTATCTTCCATGCAGGTGACCGCAGCAATGGGCTACAGATTTTTGTGACCGATTTTGCTCTTTGTCCCAATTTCACCTAGCAACTGCCAGCGACCTCCTATAAACCACTCCCCGACTGTTCTGGGAATACACGTTTTCATGGGGTCACTGAGCAGTCTGTAGGCCCATCTGACTGAGGCCTGATCACTGCTTTCAGCTGTCTCCATTTTACCTGGTAACCTTTAGCTTGCAGGTTATAGCACCTTATTTCAAGCTGTTAACGTGTAACTGTTTTTGTTACGTACTCACAAGATTTCAGAATCTACTTTGAAGAGCACAACAATAACTTACAGAGCATATGACTAAAGCTATGAAGTTTTTTTTTTATACATACATGCTGTCTCCTTATGCTTTTCCTGAACATGTGGATGATGTGTTGTCGTAAGGTGCCGCTCAGCTATTGAGTCACTCGACTTGGAAATTGGATGTTGTCTGCTGTCACTGGTGCCCTAAAAAAAAAGTCAGAATAAAGACTTTTTTCAGGGCAGACGCATTTGATCCAGTTAGAAATGAGGTAAGCCACAGACTGGTAACAGGCCACAAATATCAGAGCTGAGAGTAAATGGTCACCGCATGACCTGTGTGAAAAGTGCACTTAGGTATTCACAGCATCTAGACTGACACTACACATGAAAACCACATCAAGAGTCAGCACAATGATTCGGGAGCAGGTCTCACAAGCAATAGCAGAGATTTCCACATCGTCATTACTCACAGCAGACAAAACCAGCCTTGTCTGCTTCCCTCTATCAGCAGGTTGATCTTCAGCTTAAGGAAAAAAAAGAGAGTCAACAAGAAAAAAATACTTGTGCATATGGAGTCATTTTGTATTGTGTGATTACAGGACTGACAGCACATCAAACATACACCCAGTCTGAATGACAATACATGTTACAAATTGCCCTGAGGGAGGAATCTGACTGTCCCATGTTTGTTCAAATACACAGTCATAATAACTCATTTCAACAGCTAGTTTGCCCCCCACAGAGCCCTGATCTCAACATTATACTATGTGCAGGTATATTTTGAGTAATGACATGTTTGTGACTCAGAAGAAATAACATGAGCTGCTCGGTCAACATGCCTGTGATGATGAGGATCATTCGCTTCTGATGTCGTCCCGCTCGGTTCTCAGCAATGCAGTAATACTCCCCTGCATCAGAGTGCTGCACACTGGAAATGTGCAAGGCTCCATCTTCTGCAGGCCATAGGATGAAACATCACAAATCACGAAGAGCTGAGATCTCACATCCAGTTTAGAAATTAGACTAAAATTGTCATGTACAGCTTAGTATATTTTGAATAATAGTATAGTTTGTATAATTTATTCCTCCATTGTTTGTACTCTATTTATTGTGTTGTTCTAGCTACTGCTGTAACCGCTTCAGATCTTATCCTCACCTCCTGTGCATGTCTCAGTGATGTCGTACCAGAAAAAACTTCTACTCTGTTTTTAAAATGAAAAATTAAAAATGGCTCCAAACAAACTGGACTCACCATCTGTGTGTCTGTCTTCAGTGGGACTGATGGGGAACTGTGTCTCTGCTCTGCCTCTGGTCCAGGTGTATGTGATGGGCAGAATCCCTACTGCTCTACAGGTCAGCACCACTGAAGTCCCGATCGTGCAGGTCACCTGACTTTGAAAGCCCACTATGACAGGGCTCACTGGGAGGAGGAGGAGGAGGAGAGAGGAGAAAGGCTTGCCATAGGGCTAGCACAGAAAGACAAACACCCAATCACACTCACATTCACAGCTATGGACAGTTTAGAATCAGCAGTTCACCTAACCCCACTAACTGCATGTCTTTGGACTGTGGGGGGGGGGAAACGGAGTACCTGAAGGAAACTCACGCAGACATGGGGAGAACATGCAAACTCCACACATCTTAGAAAATATTATGTTGTTTAGATAATTTCATTGTTTAGATAACATTATGCGCACCATGTAAAGATAACTTACAAATTCACTGCAAATTTGCATAAAGCAAACATGTTGTAAAAACCTCACTTGCCACGATACATGCCATCATATCTGCTAACCACAACATCTAAAGTCTGTTCTTGATAAGCATCGCAGTATCGTGGTCCCGACTTTCCTTTGACTCTCCCGTTGTTCTGGGAGGTAAGTGCTTTGCACGAACAGGAAGGTTTAAAATTTACCAGCAACTCTCAGCAGTGCTGTGCTGTGGCTTTGTCCCAGCGTGTTGGATGCTTCGCACACGTACACGCCTTCGTCGTAGCTCCTGACGGACTGGATGTGGAGAGTGGCATTTCTTTGTCTGGATGATAAAGATGAATGTTGTCATATGCTATGATGGAACTGCTTCTGTACTACATTTTCAAGTCAGAAGACTGTAACTTACCCCAATGAAATCTTGCCTCCGGTCTGTTTGGAGTGGCCCCTCTTCATCCAGCTGATGGATGGTAACGGGTGACCAGACACCTGACATTCCAGCACCACCCGAGCACCCAAAGAAACTGTCAACACCTGGGGCCACAGCTTGACTGATGGAGGGGCTGCCAGGAAGGGAAAACACTGTCAGGAATATTAATATGCACAAATATATATAATATTTCCAATGAGATGGTGGGTCTGCCAGATGCCATACCCAGAACAGTGAGTGCTGCTCGTCTCGAGGTGAGAAATCTTTGAAGATGTGTGTTTGAGGCCCTGCAGAAGTAGCTCCCACTATCGTACTCCTGCACACTGCAGAGAAAAATACGAAGCAGGCCGGCTCATCTTTGGTCTTTTAAAAACAAACTTCATACGCAGACTTTGAACAAAGATAAGCTATTTGAGGGTGAGTGTTTTGCCATTTAATGTGTTCACTTGGCTTAAATAACTCCTGCGTCCGAAGTGAAAGGGACGCACGCCATGACAACCTGCCACCTGGTGCCACTGCCATACTGGAAGTTGTGGAAGGGTTTAAACATTTTCCTCCAGCCATACATTCTTCCACTGGCACAGATGATCTTCGGACAAAACCTCACAGGAGTTATTCTAGCTTCTCACCAGCTGTTTCGTGCAAAGACCTCACAGAAAGTAAAAAGCTTTCTCCATCAGTGCTTACAGCCCATAATCTGAACATGGCCACTGTGCCCTGCTGAAGTGTCCGTCGCCTCACCGCCGCCGCATATGTTTAGAGGCACTTTTGTCAAAAAGACATTAAACATGCCTTCATTCTTGCGTTTAACTTTTGATAAATTATCTAATCATAAAGTAATGCGGCACTAACAACGCACACCTGTGGAAGAAGAGGTCTCCACTGGGCAGCACGGTGACGTGACCTGCGGGAGAGAGAGAGCTGGTTGTTTTTAAACCAGGACACCTGGGCTGCCGGTCTGCTGTACGGAGGCCTGCAGCCGACCGTGACATTTTTACCGCTCCGCACTGTTAGATTTGCGGGCTGCTGCACAAAACTCCAGTCCATCTCTGTAAACACAGAATGTGAGTCACTAAAATGCTCAGACATTTGCTGTTATGGGACTTTGCTGATTTTAACAACACAGAAACTACTGAAGTGAAAATCTGAAGGCTTTTAACGAGGCAGTTTGCTAACTCAGGTTAAACAGTTTACATTACCAGCTGGGAGGAGCGAGGCTGGCTGCGACCTGATTGTCTCCTTCTGGTTTGATGCTTCACAGTGATACAAGCCCTCGTCTTCTTTGCTCACATTTCTAGGGAAGACAAACACAGAATTACTTGACAGTGTGACAGTGTGGTTCAGACACCTCAAAATACACCCTGTGTTGCCCACTATGATTTCACAGAGTGAGGTTAGAGGCTTTGAAAGCATCTTCTGCAAGATACTGGCTCTGGACCGGCTCTACTTCAGTGAAACGGGAAAAAATCACTTTGAACTGAATTGAGGGTCATTTTCATTGGCTAAATATGCTGACATGCAGAAGAAAAAAAGCCATTGACATCCACACCTACAGCCAATTTAGAATCACTATTTAATCTCTGGACTGTGGGAGGAAGCCAGCGGTCCTGGCTGAACCTCACACAGGCACAAAGAAAACACGCAAACTCCACACAGAAAGGCTTCAGACAACCAGGAGATTCAAACACAGAACCTTCTTGCTTTGAGGCAACCCTGCAGAGACTTAGAGACTAAAACAAACTCATATATTTCTCTTTTTCCTTTAAAATATCCAAAGTCTTTTTCCTTCCTCTGTGTCCACCAGTAAAAGCCAGTAACTATTATATCGCCAGGTCATGTTTGTAAATGAGAACTAGTTCTCAGACATTTACCTGGCAAAATAAAGGTTTAAAAAATATATATACATCATATTATACAGTAAAATAAGAAAAAAGAGCAAATCTTTGACAGCATTAAAAACTGTTCCCCACAGTTGGGCTAAAACAATGAAGAATTAATATTCCTGTTGTGGACCTGAATGTGAGCAGCTGTCCATTGTCTTGGAGGCTGAACGAGGCCGAGCAGTTCATCAGGAGGCACCCGTCTTTGAACCAGTGCACCATGGGAACAGGGAAGCCGAGAACACTGCAGTGCATGGAGACTTCAGTTCCTATAGCAACAGTGATGTTGTCAGGGCCCTGGGCGAACTGCAGTCTCCGAGGGACCCCTGCGAGGCAGACGGTCGCAGTGAGATACTAACCCGCTGCAAAGTCATGTGCGAGTGTGCCGTTCCATGTGGCGCTGAAGAGCCATTCTTCACTATTCTTGAGCAAAACAAGATGCATATTTTCTCTTTGCTCAAGAATAACTTAACACAAAATAAAAGCAGAGAGCTCAGGATTTATTTCTAATAGAATGTTCTGCTTCAAATCTCATTTAAAAACGTGCCAATAAGAATAATTAAAGAAAAACTCACCCTGCACAGTAAGTTTGGCTCGTTTGCTGCTCTTGCTGATGTTGAGGGAGGGATTGTGTGTGACACAAATGTAAACCCCATCATCCTCTAATGTTACATTGAAAAGATGCAGAGTGCCTGAAGTTTTCTTCTGGTGGCCACCTCCAAAGTCTCCCTGAACAGGGTGACACAGATGGAACATGTGCTGAGTCAAAGGATGCAATCATTTGTGAATTATTGTTTTATTTTTGCCCTGATTTATAAAAAGAGGGTGCTTCCCTCTTATGAGTCTCTGAGGTTTGAAGTTTGAAGTTTGCCCAGTGCTGTGTTCAGTGTACAAGCTCTGCAGACACAAGACATTTTCCAGCTGCTAACCTGCTAACAAGCATCAAGTTGAGGCTCAACCCATGACTTTACAATGAGCCAAAAAATAGTTAATCTAAGTTAAGATCAACTTGTAAGCTCTGTTTTAAATCTGAGAATGAAAAATGCCTTTCTTTGGCTTGTATTTGTCCAAACTGCAAAAGATATTTAAAATATAATAGTCAAACGAGGATTGATACAACACGAATATCCAACAGATGTCTTGACCGCTTACAGTCCTTCTCAGTGTGTCTCCTGTGTGTGTGTTCGACGCCCTTCTGAGAACTTTTTTTTCAGGTTTTCTAAATAGATCTGAACCAGTTTTTGCAACAGCCCCTACCTGAATCTGTCTGCCTCTTGTGACCACCTTTCCATCTTTGAGCCAGGTGATGCTTGCAAGAGGTGAACTCTGCCCTGACACACATCGGAAGAAAGCTCCCTCTCCTTCTCTGACTGTCTGGTCCTGAGGGCTGAAGAAAACATCCTCCAGACCTGGAACACACAGTAAATCTGTTCAGTATGATGTGATTTGCCAGCACAATTGAATATTTTCAATATTCAATATTTTATCCAGCACCACTGGAAGTATTCAGAACATTTATTTAAGTAAAAGTACCGATGTCACAGATTCAATCAGGAGAATGTGTGAAAGTACTGAAAGTCAAACTATTCAATCATATGATTGTTTCCTTTTTTGCAAACATTATTTCATAGACTGGAGTTTAAAAGTGATATGTTATAAATGTAGTGTAATAAAAGGACAAGAGCAAATACTTTCCCACTGCACTTCAGCACAATACTACCACATTTACACAGAGCAAAACTCACCCAGTTGGGATGAGGCTGCCAAGCCGGACAGGATGAGTAAGCAGAGGTGGGAAGTCATCTGTAGGAGCAAACAGATGGAGACACAGACTTGCATCCTACTGCTGAGCTCCCTGGGAGGCACGAGGAGACCAGCGTGCGGCTTCATCCATGGTGTCAGCTTGAAGAGTGTGCACACATAAAGAAGCTCTTAACATTGATGCACACTGCACATTTCCTGGCGGCACTGCAGTGTCCAGTCTTCATTTGGCAACAGATGCGCTCAAATGATCTTCAAAGCATCTCTGCAGCAAAACCAGTGCACGCTGTGAACCATGCACTGCAAGGGGTTAAGTTCCAGGAGGGGCCAGAAGCAAAACGTGACTATAAACGGTTATGTTGTTCTGAAGGGTCACTCTTGTTTTTTAATCAGCTCTGTAGTACGGTATTTAAAGGCACACGGAGACACAAAGGTAAACAGTGAAATTGGTTTTTATAATGTGAAGTTATCAAAAAAAAAATTGGGGGGACGAATATGCTCATTTTGGATAAATATACTGACACAAAACTGGGTTAAATTTGTTCAGTAACATTAAAAAGGTGTCTGTAACTTTTATATTAATGTTGTGCTATTTTTTTTTAGTATAAAAACAATTAGATAGCACATTGTTAGACAATCTAAGCTCAGATCCAAGATATCTTTTATTGTTAACAGGCAGTGGCACATAGTGTCATATGTGCTTCCAACTAAGAAGTGTTCCAGAGATGCTCCTCAGAGATTTGGCTCTCATTTCCACTGCCTATCCACCGCAAAAGCTGAACCTGCTGTTTGCATAGATCCACTTCTCATCAGCTTCCACTAAATATATTCAGCAGATTAATTTAAAATCCCTCCCTCTCTCCCTCTCATTCTGCTAACACCCCCCCGCTTCATTCCTATTTTGGTTACGAGTCTGTGGCACCACAGTGAGCTCAGCTTTGTCCTCTTTAGTCCCTTGAATGGACCCAGCCACTTTATAGAGCTCGCACTGCGGCCCTCCACTCAATGAAAGTGACATGAAAAGAGGCTGCGGAGCTTTGTACTGTGAAGATCAGTTATTGGTGCGAGGACAGCTACCCGTCTGATCACATAGGCTTTCATGATCCTCAGCATGGCCATGCAAGGGCTGACCTTTTATCATTTGAGTGTGATGCAAAATTTTGCTCAAGTTCCACAAGTGCCCAATTGCGATAAAAGGTTAAAGCCAGATGTGTAGTGATGAAGGCAAAAGGGTAAAAATGGATACAATTATTAGGATATTTGGAGTAATTTTTAGGCCAACTACTGTTTTATCAAAAGATCAAACTTCTCATTATTATTAAAAACATTTTCAGAAAATCAATTTACAAAATACAAATGAATACATGGTGCTTAATGGTGCACCATCGTGCCAGAAGAGTGAGCAGTAAGAAGACCAAACAGGGAAAAACCACCAGGAAGCAAGTTGAAAACATGATGTTTATGTTTGTTTCATTTTTAATCCATAACCTTTACTGGCAAAAACTGTGAAATTTAAAAAAAAGAAATAAACATCAATAAAACATATATGATAATATTGATGGTGTGTGTGATTGTAATTGTTTTTAGCTAATTTGCCAAAAAGACAACATAATAAAAAAAGTTACAGATAAATTTGATTTATCAGTGAATTATCAATAACATTTTTCAATATTTTTTTGTCACAATAATAAAATTATATACATATTTATTTATTTATTTGACCATGGCATTTGCAGAATCTGACATTGTGACTCCTGAATTTTCATTTGTTCATTTGTTTGTTTGTTTTTATATTTAGATTTTTTTGGGGGGGGGATCACATTATCTTCATTTAACAGATGGCTGGAAACACATCGGGGACGGTTCACCCTAAAACCAAATGCTAGTTTGTTTCCATGTGGCCTGTAAAACCAAATCACCAAAAAAAGACAGTTTGAAAACTCAAAAACAGTGTTTTCATTCCGCTATATATATATATATATATATATATATATATATATGTATATACAGTATATATATACTGTTTATACTGTATATATATATATATATATATATATACAGTATATACAGTATATATATATATATATACTGTATATATACAGTATATATATATACTGTATATATACAGTATATATATATACTGTATATATACAGTATATATATATATATATATATATATATATATATATATATATATATATATATATATATATATATATAAGGCTTAAATCTGAATGCACAGAAGAAGTTGGTGCCAATAGGGCGTAAGTGCATTTAAGACAAAGACAATATTGTTCATTAAGCATTGTGTCATCAATCAAATGTTAAAAGAAACATGCTTAAAATGACTAAAATCAGTAAACAAAGTAAGAGTAAACTATATTAATTTTTTTTTTTGTTTTGGCTCTCCTGTAAAGTTGGCGAAATGTCACTTACGCCGCTATGGCTCCAAGCCCTCGCAATCACTCCTTTGATTAGGTATACCTCTACTCGTTAACACAAATGTCTAATGAGTGTCTCACCTGCTGAACCTGCTGAAGCTCAAAGCAAGCATCGGAATGGGGATGATGGGTGATTTAGGTTTAGATGATTTAGATTTAGTTCTTTGGGTGAAATGCCTTGTTGATATCAGAGGTCAGAGGTCAGAGTAGAATGATCAAACTGCTTTGAGCTGATAGAAAGGCAATAGTAACTCAATTTACAGCTCATTACAACTAAGGTATTCAGAAGAGCATCTCTGGATGCACAACACATCAAACCTTAGATGAACTATAGCAACAGAAGACCACACTGAGTGCCACTCCTCTTAACTAAGAACAAGAAAATGAGGCCACAGGTCACAAAATTGGACAGTAGAAGTTTGTCCGGGTCTGACGAGTCTTGATTTGTTCTGTGACATTCAGATGGCTGGTCAGAATTTGGCATAAACAACATGAAAGCCTTTTCTCAACAGGCTACTGGTGGTGTTACGGTGTAGGGGGTATTTACTTGGCACGCTCTGGGGCTCCTTGTATCGACAGAGCAATGTTGAAACATCACAGCCCACCTGAGTATTGTTACACCATCTTTTATTGACCACAGTGTACCCATCTCCTGATGGTCCAGCAGGACTAAACACCACACAAAGCTCAAACCATCGTAAACTGGTTTGAACATGACGATGAGTTCGCTGCACTCAAACGGCCTTCGCAGTCACCAGATCTCAATCCAACAGAGCACCTTTGGGATGTGGTGGAACAGGAGATTCACATCATCGCTCTGCAATCAGTAAATCTGCAGCAACTGTGTGACACTGTCATGTGAATATGGACCAAAATCTGTGGGGGATGCAAGCCAAAAAAAGAGCAGGCAGCTGGTTCTTACAACTCAGCTGTACACTGATATTACACAACCAGGTTTATAGACTTTTTTTCTGAGTAACTGCTTAGAGGACAACAGGAAGAGTGTCTTCTGGTTCCATTACAATCAAGTGAAGGCAGATGTCTCTACAGCTGATATCTGCCAAACTGGGCCATTAAAACCGAATTGATGTGGATAGAACTACAGGCCAAAAAATAAGAAAAAAAAGCAATTTTGAGTTTGGGCGAACTGTCCCTTTAAAAGCATTCTTTTCCTGCAATTTAATTACAGTTCAGTGCTTCAGTTTCCTTTTACTGTAAAGGTCACCTACTAATTGGCAGGTTGGTGGTTTGATTCCTGGCTGCTCCAGTCTGCGTGCCAAAGTATCCTTGAACCCCAGGTTTTTGTCCAATGCAACCACTGGAGTGTGAATGTTACATAGAAAGCACGTAGCTGTAGAAGGAAGTGCTTGTGTGAATGGGTGAATGAGGGATGTTGTATGAAGCGCTTTGAGTGCTCAAAGTAGAGTAGAAAAGCGCTATATAAGAACCAGTCCATTTACCATTTATTAATACAGGTCAGGATCCAAAACTATCAGTAAATTTAATTTTGTAATTATCGCCACAAATGGTGCCCAATGACAAAAGAAATCACCCGTGATTACACGCTTAAAGCGATGAAAAACAGACATTAGTTCATTAGTCATCACTGTTGGTGGGTTCACCAGGGCTACGGGCTGCTAATACTCACATAATGCTAAGAGGCCGGGGGTGTGTATTTGTTTGACTCACAAGGCTCACAATAGATCATTTACACTGTTTAGCATGTCATTAAGATGTTTCTAGCCCACACGCTCACTTGAAGGCTTCGTTTCCACCGACAACATTGAGCAGAAACACTGAACTTCACCGCACACCAGAAGGAGAGGTTTGTTGTGCGGTAGTGCACACAGAAATTTATACTGGTCCTCTCCAGATTTTGCTGCTACGCAAAGTTCGGGTAAAATGAAACGTCATCGGTTTGTATGAGGGAGCTGTGACTGTATAAAGAGGTGTGACTGTAATATTTTTTTGAATGGGCTAAATCACACGCTCAGCTTACTTCTAGTGACTTACAAAGAAAACGGTATTTGCTTTTCTGATGAGAAGTAAGAGTTTACAGCAGAGTTAACGTGATACTGCCAGTTAATTGACCGTTCATACATTTTTATTATGACTGATTTTATTAACTGCAGGCTAAATCTCATCTTTTTCTTTGCTTACCGGCACTCAAGAACAACACTTGGCAGCTGTAAACCGCTCACATGCCTTCAGCAGATGTTCAGTAGACGGAGAAACTTAAAGCACTTGTGCTGCACCTGTTGTGCGGCACAAGTGCTTTCAGAAACTAGACGAGTGCCGCATTTTTACATGTAAAAATAAATGCAAAACAGATATCCGACACAAGATGCCCGTTAAAATGTATCCATCTCAGGGTTAATGAAAGAGCGCAGAGAACTGATACTCACGCTGCAACAATTTTCTCTCCGCTGGCGTCTTTTTTTAGCCCATTAATTCGCTCTCAGTCAGCCTCTGGGTGTCTGTCGTCTCCGCTTCAAGATGGGAGTGAGCAGCAAGCAACAGCTCACATGTTCTGGACACCCTCCATACCCACTTAACACACACCCTCTGAAACACACATACACAAACAGTATGTGTTCTCATTCGTAGCCAACAGCTATGATGAAGCAGAAAACCCAATGATTTAAAGACAGCAGCAAAAATGGTCAAAGTATAACACTACAGTGTTAAGCAAAATGTTTACTGGTATTAGACTTTGTATCAGTAGAGGTCAATTTTTTTTTTAATTCCACTATAATCAGCATTAAGTGTGTATATGTGTCTAGTTGTTGATGCCCAAATGAGCCTGTTTTTGTCTTCTTTCAGCTGCTCCCCTTAGGAGTCGCTACAGGGGATCATCACCGTCCATCTTCATCCATCACTTGCATCTTCTGTGACACCAACCCTCTGCATGTCCTCCTTCACTACAACCTCTTCAGCATGTCCAGACTATTTCAGTGTTCTCTCCAAAGCACTCAATCTGAGCTATCCCTCTGATAATTCATTCTAATTCATTCATTCATTTCTAATCCTGACCCTCCTGGTCACTCCTAATGTAAATCGTAGCATCTTCAACTCTGCCTCCTCCAGCTCCACCTCCTGACTTTTATTAATGCCATTTTCTCCAAACCAGACATCACAGCAGGTCTGACGACCATCTTGTAAACCTTCCGTCTTGTTGCTTTCACAAATCAACTGTGACACTGTGCGACCTCCCTTGTTTTTGAAAATCGGAGCCAGTACACTTCTTTTCCGTTCCTCAGGCATCCACTCACTCTCCAAGATTGTGCTAAATAACAACAATTTAAAAAATCCACTGCCATCTCTCCCAGAGATCTCCACAGGTATGCCATCTGGACCAACAGCTTTTTCGCTCTTCATCCTCTTCCTAGTCACCCTCACGCTCTGGTTACTAATCCTCTGCACTTCCTTATTCACCATCTTTCCTCCATCCATCCTCCTCAAGTCTCTCATTTTCTTCATTCATCAGCCTCTTGAAATACTCCTTCCACCTTCTCAACACACTTTCTTCACTTGCCAATACAATTCCATCTCCACTATAACCCACCCTGAGCTGCTGCACATCCTTTCCAGCTCGATCGCTCTGCCTGGCCAATCAAGTTCTTTACTCCATTCTTAGTGTCCAGCCTCACATACAACTCACCATAAGGCGTTTTCTTTGCTAGGTGGTTGCTGTATATAGACTATACTGGCTAAAAGTATGTGTAACCACAAACATTGCACCCGTGTCGATTGTTGAACATGACACTCAAAAACTGTGGGTATTAATCTATAACAGGTCTGCTCTCTAGGTTTAAGGATTTTTTTTTATAAATTTCATAAATTTCACAAATGTATTGCAATAGTACAGGTAAAAATCACGAACCCATTTAAACTGAAAAAGATACACCATTAAATTCCTAATAAAGAATCATTTTTATTAAAATTTAAAAAAGGGAAAATAACAAGTACACCATCTTAAATGAAATGTATGTATTTTCATTGAAGTTATTTGGTTACACATGTACCAAAATTTCAATAATTAAGTAAAACATTCAACATTACAAATATCTGAGACCCTGAATTGGATAAACGGTAAAGGCTATGTGGACGGATGTCATTACCAATATACCAGTTACCAAGATCTGAATGTCAGTGCTTTAATACACTGATGTTGAGCAACACGTTTGATTTGGCAGGGTTTTCATGCTCTTCCTGACAAGAGTCCCAAAACGGATCTGGGTCTTATCCAAGGACTGAACTAGGAATCTTTTGCTTGTTAGGTAAATGTGTAAATCACCAAACATTCAAATTATAGTTATTATTTTATGCAGCACTTCCCAGGCACCTGCTGAAATCAGCCTTTCTGAGTTTTGAACAAGTCTCAGTCCTCTTCCTCACATTGCTGGCACAGTGTTGTGTAAGTTAATGTCACAGCGACACAAAGTAACAGGTGCTATTTAGCTCGTTTAACATGCCATGGCTGGTTGAACTGCTCCCTCTTAAATGTAGGTTAATGGGAATGACAATGACCTCTGCAACAGAATGCAATCAGCCTGTGTAGAGCATTTGAGTACAAGTATATAGGAAAGGTTTCTCTTTGACACATGTGATTTTAGTCCACCATACGTCATGCATTAAAATTGTATTAACTCGACTAATTCTGCTATATTGTGATACATCAACAAGATGCTCTCAAACAGTTTGATAGATTCCAGGTTTAAACACCAAATATGTCAGGAACAGTTGGATGGATTACAAATTAAGTAAGCCCGACTGCTGATATTCCTATCGCCCTCAGCTTTACTGAGTTTGGTGCTAAGTAGCATGCTAACAGGCTAGTTACAGTAAGCCTGTTAGCATAGGGAACAGATAAATCTCAGCCTTTCAGGAGCCTGAAAGCACGCTCATGTTGCTAACACAGCTTCAGACTCTTAATGCTGCCTAAACCACAAAGTGACCAATTTTTATACTAAAAGGGGAGAACATAGAAATTGAAATGTCCACATGGAGGCCTCTGTCTCACTTATTTACACGGGCATGTCTACAGCCAAATACTGGGTCCAGATGAAGTCCTTGCAAATGTAAATTGGCAATCCATTCAGCATAATCAAATGGAAATGAAAGTACAAATGCACCGATTTATAATCTATGCAGGAGGGGTCATTTTAATTAAGCAGACAAAGCAGACGTAGCAGGAGAAATGTAACGCTGTTGGATTCAGGACAACATCAAACACACAAATCCACCAAAGGAGTCTCACAGTCCCAGTTTTCCCACTGTGTGAGAACTGTGTCTAAGGTAGATACCAAAAGGCACTCTGAATTTGCT
Organism: Pterophyllum scalare; assembly: GCA_024447675.2. Taxonomy (NCBI): domain Eukaryota; kingdom Metazoa; phylum Chordata; class Actinopteri; order Cichliformes; family Cichlidae; genus Pterophyllum; species Pterophyllum scalare. The sequence goes on from JAMQGT020014077.1 coordinate 137,202, forward strand.
CAACACTGAGCAAAAAGTGTTGAAGGTTGAAGTGATGACATATTGATACATGAGCCATATTAAGAATTTTGTGTATTTTTTCTCTCAGAGCTGAAGGATGGCGCATTTCTTTTTTGCAAATTGCATGCTTGCACAAATGACACATATTGTCCTTTAATGCATATAATTTTTAATACTTTTTTACATTTAGCACAACTACAGGAAAACAGCACATCGCATTTCACAACACATATTGCTTGCACGATAAACCATATAGTCATAGTCCATAAATTACCATTTTGAAGGGCACAATAGGGCACAATTGTACAAGCAAAAGGCAGGTTACATTTGCAAGCAAATAAATGCAAAAATACTGATCTTATGGGAGTGTATCTAATCTAGAATAACCATAAAGCAAAGTAATTGTCTTTTTTTTGTTTTTTTTGTTTTTTTTATTGTAATTGTTACTGAAATATAGCAATTACAAAGTTAAGCACAGTTCCTTAAATTCTGCATAAAATATTTTATACTCTTTTTTTTTTTTTTTACTTATTTTTATAAGTAAATAAGAGTTATTAATGCTGATGCATAGCAGTTTTTTGTTTTGTTTGAAAATAGCAGCAACAAATTTATTCAGTATGATATTCTCTACGCCATGAAAGAAAAAGGAACCTTTCTTGTCTGTCTGTGTGTAGTGAAGGCAGTATGACCAAAAAATAACAACAAAGGAGCTGACTACAGTATTTTAATTGTATTATGAAATACACTAATACATCGTAGCCCCGCCATCACAGTCAAATTATTTTTAACAAAGCATTAATTACCTCAAAGTAAGTAACTGTGTAACACAGTCTGACTGAGCTGAGTCTATGGGTTTGCTTTTACACACAATGAAACACACAGAAAATAAACAGGCAGATTTGTATTGTTTTCATGCTGATAGCTGTGTTTTGTTACCGTGGTATCAAATTTTCATCATCATTTTGTCTCAGTTGTTCTGCACACGCGTGTAGGCTGTCGAATAAAATGTCCATCACTTTACCTCAAACTCTACCTTTATATGATTTCAGTCTAATTCTAGGCCTTAAAATCTAATTCTCAAAGAATATTTCTTGCAGAGGTTTCTCAGAGTAGAGGATTTGTCTGTTATTATCAAGCATCGTGACCACGATGGCTCCAGATTTATGTTATTTCATATTTTCCGAAGAGTCAAAAACAAAGGAAATTCACTGACACAGAGCTAAAATACAGATTCAGTTTATTTCTACCTGATCTCTGACCTAGGTCATTTTCAGCAATGAGCACCCACCTCAAAAGTTCTACTACTATAATAATAATAATAATAATAATAATACATCAGAAACACACTGTAAACCTGACAGCTTAGAAAAACAACATTCAGACCAAATTAAAGGGAAAAAGATTTACCGGAGAGAAAAAAGTAAATCTGACTTTTAATCCTGAACTTTGAAACATGATGTGGGACCATTAATACAAATATTTTGCTTTGCTGTCATATCTAAGTCAAGGTTACATAAGCTGAAGGTTTACGGTCAAAGTCCTGACAGCACTGTCAGACACACAATAGGTGAGAGGAGGAAGAAGACCGGGGTGATGAAGATGTGCTCAGCTGCATCGTGGAGCTCGGTTAAACAGAGGGCCTGCTCCAACATTTGGTGGGTCTCAGCACTTATGCCTGAAGGACACAGCACAGAATTCTGACTGAGACAGCTGAGTGCTAGAAAAAAAGTCTGTTCTGAAAACCACATTTTGAGCTCTCACCATGTTGGGACCACTCCTTCCAGGCATGCAGATATTCAGGGTCATGTTCCCCACCAGCAGCTGTGCTCAAATATAACACAAGTTTCCGTTAAGACTTTCCATTCGCAAAACTATCTCCACGTGTAAAAAGACGGCGGCTCTGCTTTTACCTTTGGAGTGCTCTATCAGAAGATGTTTCAGATCTCTGAGAGCCCTGGTGAGGTTCTCCAGTCGGTGCTGCAGATGAAGGTTTTCTTCTTTCAGAGTGTGGATGGTGTCCTGGAGCTCATACGCAGAGCCGCAGAGTGAAAACAGAGAAATCAACCAAAGCACTGTGGCGGCGTGCATGATGGAAAACATCGTGGCGAATAATAAATTTGCTGCTGGTGGTCACAGTCCGGCTGGATCCCTCTGCGGCAGCAGCACAGTGCTTTAAAATCAGGTGGAAGCGTTAGTGTTATCGAGGAGCTGACCTGTTTCTGTGTCAGAATTGATTCACTGATGGGTAGCTAAATGCTCCTGGCCCATTCACCCACTCAGATGGATCAATTGTTCTGTTTTGGATCTTATAGCTGAAATTACAGACACAGAGTTGTTTTGGAGTCCCTTAACTGTACTTGTAACCATCATAAATAAGTGCCAAACCTTGAATCTTACCATAACATAAACCCTTTTCTTTCTTTTTTTTAACACTAAAACCAAAGTCTTAACAATCCAACAAATCTTTGGTGGGTGGGAAAAAATGAGAGCTGCCCGAAAAGCGTACAAAATGCTGTCACTCTATTGGTCCAAAACTAAACAACTGGTTCTCACATGGCTATTTATTTAAGTATTTATTGCCTTTGATTTCCTGCAAATAAAATTAAAAAAAACTTTAATCACTCACTTATTTTGTCTGGGTGTGTGGTTCTTGAATAAGCTGCAACCCAAAATCTGCCCGTTCTGCAAATGAGTGAGTCTATTTGTTCTCTTTTAAAAACTCTACTTTATGACTGCATGCATTTAGGGAGCATCTGTAAATTGTACCTACAAAGAAATAGGCTGGGTTTCACTCTCCCCAAACAGGCACTGCACTATGAGAAAGGAAAAATTCACGTTGCATTCATGGGCAACTAATTTTTCCAAAGGGTCACATGAGGAACTGGGACTGTTGTGGCACCAATAAGCTTGCAAAGAGATAAAATTCATATTAAGCTTAATTTAGTTCTGCTTAACATTCATTTCATCTCAAGTGCAAGACAAGCACAGATTATTATTTATAAACAAAAGTAGCAAAACCGTTGAGTAACATAGATCCTTTAAACGCTGGTCTTATATTTCCTGTACCATTTATTATGTAAGACCCTTTAATCCATCTTGAGGCAATTCCGATCTAATTCTCTCATTCTTAGAATATTTTTATGGCAATGCTATAATCTTCTTTTTCAAAAAGAAAGCTTAAAAAGGTGAAGACAAAAAACACAACAAAAAAACACAACAAAAACAAACACCTCCAGCACTATTATTCTTTAGTGCCCAAAATACTTGAGATCTAGAAATACTTTGAGTATCCCTATACAGGTACTTACATAAGGAGTATTAGTGTTTTTATTGAACAATTATTACCAACTCTTAAATAAATATTAATTACTTCCACATTATTCAAAGCTATCCAAGGGTCCCGATTGAGCCCTTCTGCGGGCTTTGACACCCCCCCACCCCCGGTGCCGCATGTTTGACACCCCTCAGCTGGTTGTAGGCGGAAGTGCTTCGGGAAACTTTCGTCATCATCATCCGGGTCGGCTTCCGTCACGCAGGATTCAGGATGGCGACTCACATGTCGAGGTGCAGAACCTGGAGTCGGGTTCAGAGGTAAGACGTTTAACGCACACGCTCACGCACCGACACCGCAGTGGAGTTTGACACGAACGGACCGCCGCACGGCTACAGCCGGCGTCCCCGCGCGACGTCCTCCGCTCAGACCTGCGGCGGCGATTAGCAGCTAGCACGATGCTAAGTTACATCATAACTCCGTTGGTGACGCTACAAATGCTTCACTGGTTTAAGCGTTCAGATTATTTTTACACGTTTTCTGTAGTGTTCGAATTGTAAAGTGCTGTATTTGGTTTCACCATTTTAAAATCAGACATTTACTAGTCTAGCTAACAGCTGTTTTTTGTTGCTAATTTGAATATGAAGAGATGTACTCGGATAAATGAGCTGCTGCTGGGTATAATAATGTCATGTATTGTATCTGTATTGTGATGTCAGTGAATATGGTCATCCCCGTAACATAACTGTGCTTGTATACACACAGAAACCACACTCATCCGCTTTTCATAACCTTTCTTATGAGGGGCAGCCAATCGGAAAAGAGATGGTTCACATGTAGATGAGCTAAAACATCTTGATTCATTTGTTGTTGAACTGAGAAGCTGCACCAAGGCCAGGGTCCTGTACCACAAAGCGAGTTTGGCATATTTGGGGTATTTTCCCATTATCTAGATTCAGGTTAACCTAGGGCTTTCCTCTGCACATTCACACGAAGGAGTGGCACGGGCGGCAGAGCAGCTGATTAAAAATTATTATTATTTCTTTTAATCTGCGGAAATTTAAGTTTCCCACCGCTGAGTGCCCGAGGCAAAGGGCACAGGCGTGTTAAAAGCAGCTGCCATATATTTAATGTGTGCTCAGTAGTTTCTGTTGCAGTGTTTTCAGCTAGCTGAATGTTTTGGCTTGTAAGAGCTACGCGTAAAGGCTGCCCAGCGAGACCTGTATGCCATAATTTTGCCACAGATGTGCAGCTGTTTCACACCTACCAAATCACACCGAAAAAAGAAGCCAGTTGCGGAGTATATTAAAAATTATTGGACAAGAGGGATGCCGGTACAAAGGCATCATTGTATAATTCTGAAACCATATGTGAAACTTTGAGAATTATTTTAAAATCTAGCACTAAAAGAAGTTTGGCTCTAATATTGACAACTTGGACACTGAGTGAATGAACTCATTAGACTTGAGAATGTAATCAAACTGTTTATCAGAGGGAAAGTGTGATTTTTTTTTTTTTTTTTAGGACACTCAAGCCTGACATTAGCTGGTATAATGTTAGCCTCTAACCAGCTACTGTTGTTGTTCAGGCAGCTCCTGTCAGCTGTCTGAAGGGCTGCATGTCTGAAAATCATCAGAATAAATAAGCATCGTCATGTGTGTTTTATGCTAGGCCTATCAAGAGTTGAAGTCGCATGCTGTTGCAGTATTGGGAGTATTGAGCGTAAATTAACACATTGAATTTCTCTGTGAATGGCATCTAAATATTCCACAAACATTTCTGAAATCAGCAAACACCCATTCTGATTCACTGCCCCTCATTTTTCTCCGTTCATCATCAGATTGAACTCAGTTTATCACTATCCACACACTGACTCGGTGACTCTCAGCATTGATTGCTCGCCTCTCTTTATCAGTAGGAAATTGATGAAATCTGTACTTCTGACCCGTCCTGGGGTCAGTGGACGTCTTGCTGTTATTGCTGTAGTTTATGGCACATTAAATCGAGCCTTTGATGGTCATTCTCGCAGACATTCGGGAAATGTTCGGACACTCGATGAGAAACACGCTTAGCCTAAAGCCACGCAACAGACAAATACAAACGCTGGCCTTGGAAGTCACGTGATTTGCCTACAAACTAAGAAAATGTTCAGCAACAGTTATTCAGTTAAAGGTTCACAGGTCGGAAGCGTTCTTCCAAACATTAACTGATTTTAAAATGTTCGATGCAGAGGCCAAATTACGGCTTAAACGAAGGCAAATCTCTCGTAGCTATTCTTCGAAGTTTGTCAGTATTGTTCTTAATCTCTGTTGTCTGAAATATGGTTTGTAAAAGTTGGTGAAGTCTTTTGAATAGCTATTGTGTTATTGTCATCCAAGGTTTGGGATCGCAGCTTACCGGAAATACAGCTGTGGCGGCAGATACCCGAATATCTCCCTCTCTACGCCGCTGCCTGGGATCCCCAAACCAGTGTTTGCTTCAGTGGATGGCCAGGAAAAGTCTGAGACCAAGATTACCACTCTAGAAAATGGCCTCAAAGTTGCCTCTCAAAACAAGTTTGGTCAATTCTGCACAGTTGGACGTAAGTTGCATCTTTGATGTGCAGGTGATAATTATATGCACTGTTCTTTGTTACGTGCCAGAACTGGATAAAGTCTGGATCCATTTTTTTTTTTTTAGTTTTGGTAAATTCAGGATCCCGACATGAAGCAAAGTATCCAAGTGGGATCGCACACTTTTTGGAAAAACTTGCATTTTCTGTAAGTAGTAAACACAATGAAATGAAGGACCAAAAAGGTGGAAGTGTGTGAAATGAACCTCAGAACAACATTTGTGTCTGTAGTCCACAGCACAGTATGGAAGTAAAGATGAAATCCTTCTCACGTTGGAGAAGCACGGCGGGATCTGTGACTGCCAGACATCCAGGTATTTAACACAGTTCCTGCCTCAGTGCGGAATGATGTGATGATTGTGTATTGCAACATGAACGCAGTCCTTTTTCTGCTTGAGGAATATGTCGACAGAGCTAATTTGATGTGAGATGTTTCCTTCGTTTTCCTTTGCAGAGACACCACAATGTACGCGGTGTCGGCTGAAGTGAAGGGTCTGGACACGGTGGTCAGTCTTCTGTCCGATGCCGTCCTGCAGCCTCGCCTGCTGGGTAAGCTGCCTCGCTCGGGATCGGTCCTCTCAAACTGTCCCACGTGTCCACCGTTAAGATGAACCGTGTTTGCTTGTGTGCAGATGAAGAGATCGAGATGACCAGAATGGCAGTGCGCTTTGAGTTAGAAGATCTCAACATGAGGCCAGATCCCGAGCCATTACTCACTGAGATGATCCATGCTGTGAGTGGGTGTAAACGTATTTGTCCCTCAAATTGTTACCACTACCTTGACTGCCCTCACATCCATTCCAGTAGTTTCAGCAGTCTTCCACCAGTAATTTACTGGCATTTGTGAGTCCTTATATTGATGCTATGATTCCGTATATTGAGACAATGATTGTTATTCTCTCATTCAAAATTCAAAAACTGCTAGGGGCACTGCACTGTACTGAACAGGCCAATCAAAATAGTCGGGTGCTGCATCAGCGCGACGTGTAGTTACATTTCTGAAGAGGTGCACGTCAGGTTAGAGGGCTTCAGAGAGTTTGTGGTTACAACATAGGCATAAATCCCCAGTAACTGTTGGTTCCTCTGTCCATCCTGACTTCCATCCATCTGGTTTTATTATGAGGCTTGGTAGTTATTGTGCAAATAGTAATAGTTTTATCGTGAGTGGATATTTTGGGGACAGTACTGACACTGATTTCTAGGGAGTAACTGTTTCTGTTGTGATGCACACACTGCTGTTTGTGCTGACAGATAATACTGTAGACAGTTGTTAGAGCTGCTGTCTTAGACACAGCCTTGATAGTTGAGTAAAACAGTCAAAGAATATAACATAAGGACTTCTGAATCTTTAATGACTCAGTTATACCTTTATCTTATTTATTTGCAACCCTGGCCATTCATAAGGATATGAATAGAGGGTCCACTAAATGCATACTGTTTCTGAAGTGAAAGAATAATTCTGTTAATAATGGTGAACTCAGCGGTGATGCTGCAGTGCCAGTGAGAGTTTTCATCCTTAGTCCTGTGTGGTTCTTCTCTGTTGTTGGGTTTCCAGGCTGCATATCGAGGCAACACGGTCGGGCTGCCTCGGTTTTGTCCCGCAGACAACGTGGATAAGATTGACAAGAATGTGCTCCACAGCTACCTGCGCAACTATTACCGTCCGGAGCGCATGGTGCTGGCGGGAGTGGGCATCGAGCACGAGCAGCTGGTCGAAAGTGCCAGGAAATACCTGCTGGAGGTGAAGCCGGTGTGGGGAACGAGTTCAGCGCCCAACTTGGACCTCTCTGTAGCGCAGTACACCGGTGGCGTCGTCAAGGTGATTTACCATGTTTAGAATAACAGTTTGGCAAATGCCGATATTTTCCTGTTTGTTTTGTGTTGCAGAAGGCAAAGAAATTGTTTCATAATCTCTCGGCTCTATGAACTCAGCCGCTGTGATGTCAGTTAAGGTTAATAAAAACAGTTTGTGTGTGTCAGAGAACTTGAGTTTTTGGATTTATGTGACAGTTGTCATTGCTGAGGACTTTAGATGCAGAAATACACACAATAATAAACACAGCTGCAGCGCATCTTTCAAAAGGTTGGATATCGCCTTTATTTTGTTAGATGGAGAAGGATATGTCGGACGTGAGCCTCGGCCCCACTCCAATCCCAGAGCTCACCCACATCATGATCGGCTTGGAGAGCTGCTCCTTCTTGGTGGGTGTTTCCAGCGTCTTGGAAAGTCTCCAGTCGGGAGCCTGAGATGTGTTTAAAGAGTAAAAATGTTCCCTTAACAGGAGGATGACTTCATCCCATTCGCTGTGCTCAACATGATGATGGGTGGAGGCGGCTCCTTCTCTGCAGGAGGACCCGGGAAAGGCATGTTCACCCGACTGTATTTAAATGTCCTCAACAGGTGGGCATCTCACAAGCTTTGCGCCACTGCAGACGGTACTGAAACCATTCCCATTAGTTGTCACTGATTGTCACATTTTTGTCATCTATTATAGACATCATTGGATGTACAACGCCACCTCCTACCATCACAGCTATGAGGACAGCGGCCTACTGTGCATCCATGCTAGCGCGGACCCTAGACAGGTCGGTGCAGACTCAACACTGAGCAGCTGCGGGGCATCTGCTAGGATTGTGTAACGACTTCTGAATTGATTGAAGGCAGTTTGAGTTCACCAACACTAACTTTGAAGTAGCTTCAAATACAATACATCTTTTAGCTGTCTCTTCCTGTCTTCTGCATCCTCCTCCATCACACCAACCATCTATACATCCTCTCTCACAGCATCCATATGCAGTATTTCTGCCACCGGTCTGTCTTTGTCCCTGAAGCTTCCAAGCGGAGCTTTTCCTCTCATACGCTCCCTTCTAGCTCTGTCACTGAGTTCTCAGCATTTTTAACTCACCCCCCCTCCACCATCGGCGTCACCCAGTTCCCTCAGTTCGTTTTGTCATTGCCTGTTATTGTATGTGAACAATAAACACGTTATTTTCTTTTGTAGGAGACATTTTGCCTAATTCTGTGTTTTGGCCAAATCCTCTTTTTTTTTCTTTTTTTTTTGCCACCCTTCCATTTGTGCTTTTCACCGTTTTTCTTTCGCTTTTGTTTTTATTAATAACGGTTTAAAAGCGTTTATTGTCAGTTTTCAGTCCACCAGCGCACAGAGCAAATGTTAAATCAGTGGTGCCTTTGAAGCCACCCTTCTTTCATTGTTACAAATCCTAAACAGTGTATAGTGCTGTGCAAAAGTCTTGAGCCACACCTCATTTCTTTGTATTTTCCCGGGAAATGTTCTGCAGTACATGGAAATACAGAATATAAGGCAAAACAGAGTTTGTACAGTTCTAATGAGCTTGAAAGTCAATATTTGGTGTGACCGGCTTTATTTTTCAGCACAGCCTGAACTCTCTTAGGCAGCCCTCTTGTCATTTCTTTAGTCTTCTTGAAGGACGTGTCAGAGTTCTTCTCCGCATCACGATCTGCTCCAATGATGTCGACTCCTGGCAGGTCACTCCATGATGATGGTGTCCTATTGGCCCGAAGATTTCACATTTGGATTCCTCACTTCAGTTCTGCATGCCCCAGATTTACAGTTCCAGTCAAACGTTTGGTGTCTCCTTTGCTGAATAGTTTGCAGTGTTGTTTGTGTGGGTCCTCTCATTTATATTTGTTCATTTCCAGGTGAGGGAAATGGTGGAAATAATAACCAGAGAGTTCATTCAGATGGCTGGCAGTGCAGGAGAGGTAACGATCGCCACAGCTGTTGCTGTCATCATTTATTGATGTGGAATAAAAATTAATCAGGACTTTTAATACTTTTCCCTTGCGCGCCCAGATGGAGCTGGAGAGGGCGAAGACTCAGCTCAAGTCCATGTTGATGATGAACCTTGAGTCACGGCCGGTTATTTTTGAAGATGTCGGTCGTCAGGTTCTCGCCACGGGAAAGAGAAAGCTGCCACATGAGCTCTGTCATCTAATAAGTGAGTACTGGAAGGATTTATGCGCCTTTTCTTTGCGATCCATCTACATTTGTGGAATAATAAGAATAATAATATTCAAATGATTTCCAGGCAGCGTGTCAGCTGGTGACATTAAGAGAGTGACAACCAAGATGCTGCGCAGTAAGCCAGCTGTCGCAGCGCTGGGAGACCTCACGGAGCTTCCCTCGTATGAACACATCCAGGCCGCCCTGTCCAGCAAGGACGGACGTCTGCCCCGCACATACCGTCTCTTCCGATAGGTCGTCACTTTGATCAAACTGGACTGGAAGATGACATTAGTGTTCCCTCCCGACACAGAAGCTCACTGTGGGAGGGGACTAATACCTGGGCTCTGACTCAAACCTCTGAGACAAGGGGGGGGATTTTAAAGAAGTAACGCATCGTACTCTACATTAGTCCTAGTCTGTACACAACTGTCTTTTTGCTTTGTTGCCTGGAAATCATTATTACAGGAGTTTGTTTTTAAAGAAACACAAAATTATCGTGTAAAGTTCCCATTTAAAAGCCCCAATACTTACTGGGTATTTGTAGTGAGCGGATATCAGGAAGATATTCATTATTTTCCATATTTTTTCACTTTGCTTCATGCATCACCTGCAGGGGCTCTGCGCCCCACCGCCGGCACAGAGCCACTCAGTTTGGGGGGCGTCCCTAGCGGAGTCTCTTCTTTCATTATTTTTATTGCACACTTTACTTTCTTCGGGTCGCAGAGCTCGGCTCTCAAAAAAAATGTCTTTATTCCAAAGTGCATGGAGTAAAATGTTAATATTTATACAACAAAATTTCATAGCATTGATTTACAGGTGCAGGAGACAGCAGAAAGATAAATATTTGTGTTTTTTAAAAAAAAAAAAATTAGATCATTAGATCAGCCACCAACTCCACCTGCTTTTCCTCCAGACTGAAATTATGGTTTGTGTATTGTACAGTAAAAAGATGGTTAAATAAATGTGTTATGTCTCTCTCCTTTCTTTTTTTTTTTTTTTTTTTTAACATGCCTTTGCAAATCACTTTAATTATGGGGTAAATTAAAGTAATAGTTTGGCATTTTGGTGAAATTAGTTCTGCAAAGCATAAAGACTGGAAACGGGGAAGGAGCGTGTCGGCCCCCCGGCTTCTGTAAAACTCACGAGTTTACGGGATATTTTGTCGCGCTGTTGTTCTGTTATTGTCGATATTACACTCACGTTTGTTCAGATTAAATTACCAGGTTGTGGTAATTATTTGATTCTGCTACAGTAGCTTTGTATGAGCCGGAGTTGAAAATAATCTATTACCTCACCCGCCGCCTCGGATATAAACAGTTACTGTTGATAATTTGTCTTTTTCTATTTGAAATTAAAACACAAGGATCCAAAGTGAACTACAAGCCCTGCAAAAAATTTACATACATAATTCATATTGGCAAAATTTTGGTTTTCTTTTTTTACATTTGCTTTTTTAAGAGGATGGTATTAGGGCAGTTTATCTTTTACTGGGCGTCGGTGCCGCCCTTCAGTTCATCCTTCATCTGAGACGGGCCACTTTGGATCCTTCCTCTTTGCGGCTGCTCCTCGCAAACATAAGGTTTGAACAGCAAGTGGATCGAAGTGCTTTGCTCTGAGCCACGGCGGCGTGGCAGGGATGACCATATCAGGGCAAAGAGTGAAAAAAGCTGAGAGTTCAGAGCAGTCTATAACCTGAGCCTTAGGTTTACAGAGATTACATCTACATGTGCAGACCTCAGTTGAACCTTTGCCTGTGTCTCATATGAGTATCAGCTACTGTATGCATATGCAATGCTGGAGCCTCTCGCAGCTGTCGTGGGGTGAGTGGCGGGATGCACTCTGGACAGGTTGCCAATCTGGGCCAACGCAGACACACACAACCATTCACACTCACGCCTATAAGCACGTTTTTAGACTGGGAGGAAGGCGGAGCCCACGCAGACACGGGGAGAACATATACTGCTCAAAAAAATATTAAAGGATCACTTTGTAATCAGAGTTTGGCCTCAAGTCAGTTCCACTTCTGGGATATTGATGTGGTCAGGTAAGTAGCAGAGGGGGTTTATCACTTTCAGCTGCTTTGGTGTTAATGAATTCAGTTTTTTAATACAGCGGCAATTCACAACAGTCGTCTCAAGGTGCTTTATATTGTAAGGTAAAGACCCTGCAATAATTACAGAAGACCCAACAGTCAAAATGAAAAAACAGCTGTTAAAAAGCAGTGCTACATATTTAATATGTGCATTGAAGGACATGTCCTGATCAAAAATGACGGGAGGCTAAGGTAAGGCCATCCAGAGTAAGGATCTGGTTAGGGTGCACTAAAGGGGTACAAAACAATGAAACAACCCCCAGAACAGGAATGGTTTTACGGGTGAAGGCCACTGACATTTTTTCCCTCATCTTTTTTTTTTTTCGAATTCGGCTGGGGTCAGTGCCACTACTGGTTGCAGGAGGCAGTAGTCCAACTCCTCCAGGATGGCACATCAACACGCGCCATTGCCAGAAGGTTTGCCGTGTCTCCCAGCACAGTCTCAGAGATTCCAGGAGACAGGCAGTTCCTCTAGGAGAGCTGGAGAGGGCCGTAGAAGTTCACTGACCCATCAGCAGGACCGGTATCTGCTCCCTTGTGCAAGTAGGAACAGGATGACCTCTGCCAGAGCTACAAAATGACCTCCAGCAGATCATTTTTTCACTTTGATTTTTGGGGAGTCTTTGAATTCAGTCTCTGTAGGTTAATAATTTACATTTCCATCAAACAATGTGGCGTCCTTTCATTCCTAACACATTACCCGGTCCATATCAGTATAGATATCCAGCATGATTTTTTTACACATTGAGATCTGATGTGTTTTCACTGTGTTCCTTTATTTATTTATTTTATTATTTTTTGCAGTGTATATAGAAAGCTGCTTTGAGCAACACTATTATTCACAAGAGTAATAAATAAATATATTCCATTAAAAATGCTCCAAAAAGTATGAACACGACTGAGGTCCAGTTCGGTGATTTGAATTAGCAGATGAGAAGCTGAGGGTCTGCCTTGGCACACCTGCACATGAAGGCATCACGCCCCAAACATTAACTCTGACAATATCAAAATGTATCACTTACTAAAAACTAGATCACAGTCGTTATTGAGGGAAAACTGTTTTTGACTCACTTTAGGACCCGCCCCCATGTGGCCATTAGAGAAACTGCAGTTTTGCACACTTCCACACTGGCTTCATTGAAGTTGGTGCTCAGCTACACTTTAGATCTTACACAGTACTAATAAGTTTACAACACTGCAAAACATTGTACTCACCCACACACAAGTACACACGTAACAGGCAAACAACAGTGTTTTCAAACCTTTATTATGGGATGTTACTTCAGGTGACATAAAAAGATGCAGTTCTGGATAAGAGGTCCTGATGATACAAAAAACAAGACCCACAGGCACTTTTTAAAAACAAACAAACTGCTCTTCATGCTGAGAATGCAAGTCATTAATGTGGTGCTACATACAGTACATGGAAAGTTTACATACAGTGCCTTGCGAAAGTATTCGGCCCCCTTGAACTTTTCAACCTTTTGCCACATTTCAGGCTTCAAACATAAAGATATAAAATTTAAATTTTTTGTGAAGAATCAACAACAAGTGGGACACAATCGTGAAGTGGAATGAAATTTATTGGATGTGTCAAACTTTTTTAACAAATGAAAAACTGAAAAGTGGGGCGTGCAATATTATTGGGCCCCTTTACTTTCAGTGCAGCAAACTGACTCCAGAAGTTCAGTGAGGATCTCTGAATGATCCAATGTTGTCCCAAAATGAAATGTGGTAAAAGGTTGAAAAGTTCAAGGGGGCCGAATACTTTCGCAAGGCACTGTAGTAATAAGATGAGAGGTAAGGCATTGTGTTGAGTGCTGGATCACTTGGCCTAATCAGAGGAAAAAGTAACAACAGTAGTAGTAAGATAGTAGTAATATGAATGAAATGCTTAAACATTTTATAGCAAGTGAGTTCCTTTAAGAAATATTTAATAAAAGCATTAAATAACTAGTTTCCCTGAATTTAACAGTAGCTCTTAACAAGTTGCAACATGCTCTTGAAATCTGACATTTGACCCGTTGAGTGATCCTCAAATCTCCCCAGCAAAACAGACACCTGACTGTGTGCTGCAGTTATGTTTAGTAGGTTATTTCAAGACAAAAAGGCATTTGGACACTGGTATAGCGTTCGGAAAAACGGAGCATTATGGTTCATGAGGCTTCTTAAACGGCTACAAAAAGAGGAGAGAGAGAGATGATGGTACTGTTACTGTCGGTAAGGTCTTATCAGTCCACACTGGAGCATGTGACTGAACTGTAAGCCACAATGGCAGCCCCCCTCCTTCGTCATGTATTAGTACAGGGGGCTGAATAAATAAAGGCCGGACTGCTGCTGTCCTCCCGACCTTGAGGTCCCTGCCCTCAAGTCCAGCCAGCTTCTTCAGGACACAGCTGCTCCCAGTTAAGACAACTCCGGTTTTCCTTTTGGTCCTTTTCAAGCTTCCTGTATCTGGCACAGATTTGATCTAGTCAAACCCGATCCCGTCTGGTGTGTTCATTAATGGGCTTTAAGAGATGGTGCAGATCGTGCTGCTACTTTGGTTCTTCATGGCTTCCCTCCTCTTCAACTCTCTGGTGATCCTCCTCCTGATACCTTCCAAGTACAAGCTTCGGTCAAACTGTCCTGCTCCCAGAGGAATGCTGACAGAAATATGACACAATACAGGACACCGGATGTTAGAGGAGGTCAAATTGCAAAAAAAGACAACTGATCAAAAAAAAAAAAAAGCTCAGTTTTGCTCATTTCTGGTTTCATATTTATGGACTGGGACTCTAGTATAGTAGCTTTTTAATGTGTGCCACCTGATCTAAATACAGCTACACACATAAAGCTTACAACAGCACAGCACTAGAAAACCCTGCTAGGCCCAGACTAGGGGAGGGGCTAAAGCAATTAAAACAAAGATGACTTATACAGTGGGGAAAATAAGTATTTGATACACTGCTGATTTTGAAGTTTTCCCACTTACAAAGATAAGACTGGAGAGGTTTGTAATTTTTATCGTGGGTACACTTCGACTGTGAGAGACAGAAAAAAAAAAGTCCAGAAAATCACACTGCATCATTTTTAAATAATTTGCATTTTACTGCATGAAATAAGTATTTGATACAATAGAAAAACAGAACTTAATATTTGGTACAGAAACCTTTGTTTGCAGTTACAGAGGTCAGACGTTTCCTCTAGTTCTTGACTAAGGTTGCACACTGCAGCAGGATTTTGGCCCACTCCTCCACACAGATCTTCTCCAGATCTTTCAGGTTTCGGGGCTGTAGCTGGGCAACATTGAGTTTCAGCTCGCTCCAAAGATTTTCTATTGGGTTCAGGTGTGGAGACTGGCTAGACCACTCCAGGACTCTGAAATGCTTCTGTGTGTTTCGGGTCACTGTCATGCTGGAAGACCCAGCCACGACCCATCATCAATGCTCTTACTGAGGGAAGGAGGTTGTTGGCCAAAATCTCGTGATACCAGACCCCAGCCATCCTCCCTTCAGTACGATGCAGTCATCCGGTCCCCTTTGCAGAAAAGCACCCCCAAAGTATGAAGTTTCCACCCCCGTGCTTCATGGTCGGGACGGTGTTCTTGGGGGTGCACTCGTCCTTCTTCTTCCTCCAAACACGGCGAGTTGAGTTGATACCAAAAAGCTCTATTTTGGTCTCATCTGACCACATGACCTTCTCCCATGCCTCCTCTGGATCTTCCAGATGGTCGGTGGCAAACTTCAAATGGGCCTGCACATTTGCTGGCGTGAGCAGGGGGAACCTTGCGTGTCCAGCAGGGTTTTAATCCATGACTGCATAGTGTGTTACTAACAGTCATCTTTGAGACTTTGGTGCCAGCTCTCTTCGGGTCATTGAGCAGGTCCCCCCGTGTAGTTCTGGACTGATTCCTGACCTTTCTCAGAATCACCCTGACCCCACAAGGTGAGCTCTTGCATGGAGCCCCAGACCAAGGAAGATTAACAGTTGTTGCCTTCTCACCAAGCTGCTTTCCTATTGTCCTGTAGCCCATCCCAGCCTTGTGCAGGTCTACAGTTTTAGCCCCGGTGTCCTTAGACAGCTATTTGGTCTTGGAGAGGTTGGAGTGTGATTGATTGATTGAGTGTGTGGACAGGTGTCTTTTATACAGGTAACACGTTCAAACAGGTGCAGTTAATACAGGTAATTAGTGCAGAATAGGAGGGCTTCTTAAAGAAAAATAACAGGTCTGTGAGAGCCAGAATTCATGCTGGTTGGTAGGTGATCAAATACTTGTTTCATGGAACAAAATGCAAATTAATTACTTTTTTCTGGGTCTTTGTTTTTAGATTCTGACTCTCACAGTTGAAGTGTACATACGATAAAAATTACAGACCTCTCCATTCTTTGTGGGTGGGAAAACTTGCAAAAGTGTATCAAATACTTACTTTCCCCGTTATTGCAACTTGATGTCTTATGTATGTAAAACTAAACTGAAATGAAAATCACTTCATAATAGGCTGTCTTGAGCGTGGAACTCACTTGTCTCTTCCTGGCCTGAGTTTGACCTGAAAGACACCAACGACAGGCCGGTGGTCCGAGGTCTTGATGTTCGAGCAGCTGGTGTACTTGAGCGCTTTTATGTCATCGGGCTGCCTGTTCCTGAACAGGATCCTGTCCTGTGAACACAGAGACGGTCGCTGCTGTTGAGAGCCACTTTAATAAGAGGACATGAATGCAAAACTGATGAAGCTTTTTTGGTTAGGCGCAGCTTGATGTCCTGCTTCGACTTACTGTGTACGAAGGCGTTCTCTGTTTGGAAGTGGTGTCGTAAATATCGCAGCCGATGTCGAATTTGTACGTGGGGAAGAACTGTATTGGTGCCTCCTGGAAGCCTTTAAAGATGGAACCTGGAGGGACAAACAACTCACGGGCTAAGAATCAATGGAGAACATCAACCTACTCCCATAGAACTTTTCCAAATGTCGAAGCTACATACATACCTTCTTTCATTTCCCTGGAGAGCTGATCGTGCTCCAGTAAAGGGTTCATATCGCCACTTCCTGTGCAGTTCATGATGGTCTCCACTTCAGCCCGGTCTCTATTCAGCCGAAAGTTAAAGTCTCCAAACCAGAAGACCTGATCGAACCTCGTGGTGACGTCAGCTACAGTGAAAAGTGCCAGCTCATTTATTGTCAGTGAGATCTGCTTATTACTGTTATCAGGCTGATATAAGACTTTTACATCCTTCACACAAAGTAGCCGAAGTAGCTTCAGAGAGTCTTACAGGGTGTGGAGCGGTACGGGTTTGTGTCTGGAAGGCCTTTTGGGAGCGCCAGAGCCTCGACGATCTTGTTGTAATCAAGTATTCTCTCGTAGACTTTGGCATCTCCGGCTGGGAGAAAAACAGAATAACACATTAGAAATATGCAACACTGGCTAGCTGTGGGGTTTAAATGCAAATTAATAAGGGTGATGTAGTTACGGGGAGTGTAATAACTAAAAAAAAAATACAGCCTCTCTGACTCTCTGGAAAAGCTGCTACTTACAGGTAAAATGGGAAGTGATGAAGAGGAAAGAAGTGCCAAAAAAGGTGAAGGCGATTCCCACTGCCCCTTTGGTCTTGATCTGAGAAATGATCCTCGTTGTGACTGTGGCGTGCTCCACCTCTGCGAAAGCAAAGAGAACCAAATTTGTGGTTGGTGATAAAGCAGTGAACCATACGAGAATAAACAACAACAACAAAATCATTGTCAGACTCCTTCAGAGAGTTTTAGTCAGCCTAACGTCTCATCCAAAGTATGAACAACATAAATGCACACAAGCTGAAACTAACCCTTTAAGTAAAAGAACGTTTTGATATTTATGCCATTTTCATTGATTTTTATCAGTATTTGTAGCACACTGCATAAAGGTTTGCAAAGTGCCGTGGGTCTGCAGATGTCTTGTGGCTTAAATCGCTCTGAGTGATCAACAAGAATAAAAAAGTGCTGTATAAATGACCGCCCCTTTCCATCCCCAAATGAATATTTTAATGGCGTTTGCTTTGGTTTGCTGGACGGACAAAAAAAAGACATCTCATGACAACGACACCGCGCTCTGAAATCGCAAACTTTGTCAACAGGGAATGATTATCTGATCAGCGGCAGCCTTAATAACAAGAAGTTCCAGGTCGTACTGATAAGATAAAAAAGTAGTTCTACAGGCTGTTTTGAGGGGCGAGAAATCAAGAGCAGAAACCCCGTCTTTAAGACGACACACCAAAGTCACCCCTCCCAAACTAACGCCTTAAGTAGGACAGACCTGAGCAGAACCAGATGAGGTCTCTTCTGACAAATACAGCGAGATATAAAACACCATGCGATGCCGCATATAACATGACGTAGTAAGGTCCCAGAGTCTCCTGAAGTCTGACCTCCCACTCTCTCCTGCACACACACACACACACACACACACACATAGTTACATATTAGTATAGAACAGTTTAGCACCACAATGGAGAAATCCATAATAATAACTGACTTTTACTCAAAGCATAATGCAACCGACCTGTCAGGACAGCCTTCCTGGACCCCAATAATATAAAAGTCTTGTGCAAATTCAGAGTCTGTTGGAAGGAGGAGGTCATCTAAGTTGGCTGGAAGGCCCTGAAAATGGCAGGAATTTGATTAAGGCTCAGTTTTTCCATCGGAAAAATCTTTGTGAAAGACGCTGCAGAGTCACGATGTCCTCCCACCTTCTCTCCTTGCATGTTCCAAGTAGTGATATAGATGCCCACTCTCCTGTCGGGGAAATGGCGGTCCAGCTCCTCGGCCCCAAGCAAGGCACCACTACCCAGCACGCTGCCCTCCAGAAAACTCCTGGAAGATGTGAAATCGGCACATGTATCGTGTTTTATCACCAGCTGACAGCTCAATAATTCATCTGTATGACTAAGAATTAAAACAGTGCACGAAGAACCATTTCAATCCTCCTGTCAAGAACTCTGCTGAACAAGTTCTGTAAAACAGTTCAAAAGTACAATTTTTTGACATTTTATTTTAATATTTAATGGGGTTTTTTTTAACTGAATAAGAATATTCATAATCAAAATCACTCGATCCAAGTCTCCTCCAATAATGGAGGCTGTTAAAAACATGTTTAGCTGAAGCTGCTCAGAGGAGGAATTCTTTCAACGTACACGTAAACATTTCAAATTTAGCTTGAAAACAGGTAAAATTAAACATTTGATCTAAAGCTAGTAGAATGTGTTTCATGCATTATGCATGCTAAATAAATACAAAACATAAATATATATTAAGAATAAAACTGACGTAGTGCATGTGCAGAAAATGAGAGCAGGTGAAGCCTGGGAAGCTCTCATGCACGCCCCGTCTAACTTTGGACAGTTTTATAGTGTCACGAGCTTACATCAATACTCTTGAAAGAGACGGGTGAGTTTACAGTAACTACAGTCTAAAAATAATCTGACTGTAGTAACTGTAAACTACAGGAACACAGAGAACGTCTTACAAAAGAGCTTTCAAATCCAGCGCGAGGATGACGACTGCAGGTACATAATCTGTTACCTGCTAACCCTGCTGTACCTGTTTCTCACATCCTGCGGTCTGATGGGGCTGAGCACACTGTAGGTGGACCTCATGGAGTTGACAGAGGTACTATCCGACCCCATGCTCTCCAGAAGCCGGCTGTCGCTCAGGTTCCTGTGGAACCTTTCTCCAAGCCTCTCTCTGGCCAGCATGGCATAATCCAGACAATCCCTGTCAATCCTATTAGCTGCCCTTAAAGTGGCTGACGCAAAGCTCTTCTCCAGAGCAGGCAGTGGTCCGGTGGGTTGCACCGGAGACAGGCGCATCTTGGTGGCCCTCCACTGCTGGTTTGTGAGGTCGCTCTGCTGGCTCTGGGGTCTCCTTTCATAGTCAGAAAGACTACTTCCTCTGTCCCGGAAGACTGGGGATCCAGCTGTGACAGCAGAATGGGGTCTTGCACTGGGGTCCCGCTCATTTCTCACTGCAGCTGCACCTCCGAGAACAAACCTGTTTGGAGCTGGAACCATTTGGTCCTCTTTGAGCGAGTCTGTGGAGGAGCCAGTTTCAGCCGGGTCGGTCAGACTCTCCTGGCTGTTTCTCAACCTCCTGGTTCTCACAGTCTCCTCCAATGAAACTCTTTTGCTGGACTTCGACAATCTGGGTACCAAGGGGGGGCAGGGCTGATACACACTGATCCCTTCCCCTGCGATTTTAGCTGTGGGCTTAAGATCATCCTTGTGCCCGTTGGTAGATTTCACATCTACTATGGAGGTGTTGAGTGGCCTGTTTGCAATCGAGTCTCCTCCTCCAGCAGCATCAAAGTAGCGATGGAGGGGGCCGTCCTCTCCATCCTCAATCATCCTCTTCTCATGTCTGAGTCCAGCTGTGGTCAGGTGGATGACGCTCTCTCATTTTTAAGCCACACAACACCTGCAGACATATCATTTTAATGAAAAGGCCAGTTTACTGTCTTGTACTGACTTGTTTTCCCTTTTAATAACAGCCGTGACAGTTACTGCATCAAATACGCGCGTATTGTAGCATTTTAATTTAAAGTATTTTTAAAAAGTACTGCAGCTAAGAGAGGCTGCAGTAGTTTCCACTTTAATCATTCTAACTGCGCAGTCATCTCCATCACGTTTACATACGCAGTGCTGTCACCTCGAAACATTTTCACTGGATAACCTGCAGCTAACAAAGCTAAAATGCTAAGGCTAAGCTAACTACTGTCTAAGGCGTTCGTTTGCGTGACCGTATTAATAAACGGGTAGCTCTGGTAGTTTCCATCGTATGCACTAACAGTTTCTTTCTCTTTTATCAGGCTAAAAGTAAAGTTACCTGCTGTGAACAGTTGGTTTCAGAACGACTGATTTAAAGTAGCTCCGTGACTTCCTTAGCAACGCTTAAGAAAACAGAGTTTTGTTACCAAGAGAGTCGCAGTGTGAGCGCACCGTCTATCACAGCGCCCCCGTGTGCTGAGAGGGGATGTTACACCCATCCCTGCGTGGACTGCTGGGCTCGTTTCTCATCTTACACATCCTCTATAAACAAATAGATTGTGTGTGTGTGTGTGTGTGTGTGTGTGTGTGTGTGTGTGTCTATATATATATATATATATATATATATATATATATATATATATATATATATATATCTGCCAAGCTTCATCAAATTAAAGAAATGAGAAAAGCATGAGGTTTCCCACCACTTTACATGATCTCTGTCTGTATAAATATAATAAATACGATGTTTCAAAAGATAAGCTAAAAATGTCAGTAATAATGCATAACAATAATTCTAAAATAGAAGTTTTACTACTTTAAACCTACGTAAAAGTGTGCTTTTTAAGAGGACACTCTAATGTAGCAGACTTTAGTTATTATGAAGAATTTCCCGGAGTTCTAAAACAATGAAGAATTTCAGCGAGGAGACCCGTAGATGATCTGAACCTTAATCTGCCTGGTGTGTCATATTAAAGTAATAGCATCTAACAGTTTAATTTAATGGTAACCACTTGTGGAACAGAATGGTGGTGAACTAGTTACACACAATTTTGAAGTAGTCTACGCAGACCTTTTTTTCATTCCATTCCCTACATTTATAACATTCATTATATATATTTTTTATCATATACTTAAAAGCCAGTCAGACACCCTGATTAGCACTTTGATCTTTTGTCACACGCCCCACATATTATGATAATGCCCAGATTTGGCCCTGTGTTTAAATAGCAACAGGAAAAAGAAGCTGAAATCTGTTTTTATGACCTCATGTGACCATAAAAACAAACATAAAAACATTTATAGGAAAACTGAATTTTAACAAAAGCAATATATTAATCTAAAACCTGTAACCTGCATAGTTAGATTATGTTTATTTCTTAAATTTGATACATTGATATCATATCCCACGTGAGCATGCTCTTTGCCCCAATACTTTTCTGGACTCTGAAAAATAAACTTCTGCCTTCTATTTACTCACCAATCACTCGATATTATTGTTCATATGCAGATTCCTCTGTTTGTTAAGTAACTCTTATTTTTGCCATGCTCGGTTTAGCTCAGTTGTTACAAAAAATGCTTCACTGGGAGTTTTCCTGAAACAGCAAAAGCGTTTCCATTCACAACAACACGTTAAAGTCCGCGACTTTACGAATAGCACAAAGAAGCAACAGAAAAATGTCGTTGCTGACAAAACAGTGTAAGTCACACTGAATAAACAATGTCAAGGTGTGACCTCTGATTGTTAACCCTTTCACCCATTCTGTGACCCCGTGTTGTACGAGAACTGCCACTGAAAGGGTTTTTCTAAGCTCGCTGGCCCCTGGAAATGTGGACAAAACCCTCCATATTCAGTGCATTTCTATGACACGGCTGCTGGCTCAGGGGGTTTGGACAAAGGGCCGGTGCGGTCTGGTCTAGTATAAAAGGAAAGGGTTAAACCAGGTAGGGTACAGTTCGGTGCAAGAGCAGAAGCATCACCAGCAGCCCACTAACCAGCAGCATGACTACCACCGGAATGAACATGATGAGCAGGGTAAGTTTTTACTTCCACAAGCATAGTTCACTTTGAATTGCGGTGTTATAGAAAGATAAGCTGAGAATGCACATGTGTAAGTGATGTGTAAATGTTACTGGATTTAACCTGGTAAGGCTGTATTTGCTACATTTATAGAAATAAAATGAGAGGTTGCTCATGAAGCTGACACATTAAGAGTTAACAGAAAGGAGTGAATGTCTAAACTGGCTTATTGCTTACTGCGAGTTTAAACCTGAACCTTAACTGTCTACTTATCAGCACCACTACTGAACTCACCAGCTTTGAATGTTTTTACTGATCTCACAAAAACATTTGCCTCTCATGTCCTTTTCCCCTCCCCCGCCCCTCAGGTCATCTTCTACGAGGACAGGAACTTCCAGGGTCGTTCCTATGAGGTCATGAACGACTGCCCTGACATGTTCTCCTACCTGAGCAGGTGCCACTCCTGCAGGGTTGAGAGAGGCTGCTTCATGGTGTACGACCGTCCCAACTACATGGGCAACCAGTACTTCCTGAGGAGGGGCGAATATGCTGACTACATGAGCATGATGGGTATGAGCGACTGCATCAGGTCCTGCCGCATGATCCCCATGGTAAGATTTCACTCCAGGTAGATTTACTCTGGATGACATCAGTGGAATATTTTGGGTTAAATCCATTTGTCTTCTGCACCACAGCACAGAGGATCCTTCAGGATGAGGATCTACGAGAGGGAGAACTTCGGTGGACAGATGTACGAGCTGATGGACGACTGTGACAACATCATGGACCGTTACCGCATGTCCAACTGCATGTCCTGCAACGTCATGGAGGGCCACTGGCTGATGTATGAGCAGCCCCACTACAGAGGCAGGATGATGTACATGAGGCCTGGAGAGTACAGGAGCTTCATGAACATGGGCTTCAGCGGCATGAGGTTCATGAGCATGAGGCGCATCACTGACTCCTGCTTTTAGGCTGTTGTTGCACTGAATAAAGCTGTCATGAACTGAACTACTGGTGCATTTAAGTCATGGATTATTCTGAACAGGCTACATACATAGATACATACAGAAGTCACAGGAGGAAGAGTTGCTCATGTGGATCATTCTGCTGATCTGGTTCAAATTCAGACTTTTACCACATATCTGTTGTTCTGTATCTAAAGGACAAATATTTAGTAACAGAACACTCAATGGTCATTTTATATTTTCAAACCATCTCTCCCCTCAGCCCCAACCTGGTTCTGCTGGAGGTTTCTTCCTGTTAAAAAAAAGGGAGTTTTTCCTTCCCACTCTTGCCAAGTGCTTGCTCACAAGGGGCAGGTCAGGTGCAGCCCACTGCTTCCTCAGAAGATGGGTCAAATCTCAGATCCATAAGGTTTAAGACAAGGAATGAAACCTTGATACCAATTAAAAAAATAATACAGTAAAAGGGTGAACAGGGGAAAACGACCCATCAGCGATGGGGACAGCCTCCTTTTTGCTAAGCACATCCTTGAACAGACTGAACAGAAGAAAAATTCCATGGTAAACAAATTGGAGGAAGTACACACCGCACTCATGTACAAGGGTGTATATATTAAGACTGTATATTAAAGATGGACGTAGCTGCTTGTTGAATAGTTATGTTTCGGTGTGGAGTCTCGAGCTGAGCTTTTTCAAAAGGTGGATCTGACTAAGAAACTGTGGGGCGCTGGAAACTTGTCAAAGGCTTCTCAAACACGAGACAGACCCACCAAAAAGCATAGCCTTTGTTTATTTTTATTTTTTAAACTTATTACTCTAATGGGGACTAACATTTCTAAAATTAACATCATATTCTATTCATAATACTTGAAACTAGTGACTGAGACCATAAAGTGTTTATTGAGGGGCAGTAGCTCCGTTTTCCCTTACACTTTGCTGCACACTGATTTTCCGTTAGCAACCAGAGGAGTCGCCCTCTATTGCCTGTTAGAAATAATACAGATTTATGCACTGGCTTTACTTTCAGAGTGCTGGCTTATGAATTAAACTGTACTGGTAGGGCATTTTTGTTTTCATTTTAATGACTACTTTGGCTGTTTACCACCTGAGGGCTTCATTGGCGACAGCCCCAACCATAACGTTAGTTATTTTTGTTTTCATCACATTGTTCCCTGAGTCTTGGAAATCAAAAATAGAAGGTTAGATTTGGGTCATCCCTCATGAATTGGGGTTTATATTTAGTACTCAGTAAGAGTTGCATTGATATTTTAAAATGCCTCTTAGGGAAAAAAAGAAGATAGTTGTCACACACACACACACACACACTTACTGTACCAATGAGTGGTTTTGAGCATGCCGTAAGAAGGAGGGCTGTGTTTAAAGTGCTGGTGAATGTGTGGGCCTGTAACATCTATACAGCCTTTTGTTTTACAGCTGAGAGCTCTTCATGTGCTGAACCTGCAGCTTTATTGTTTTATAAAACAATAGTTGCGATTGTTTAGATGGAGGAAGTTTAGTCTCAGTCTGAGTGGACGTAAAACTGCTGCGTCTAGAGTCTTCTATAGTAAACTTGGACGATGTCACATAAATACTCAGATAGCTGAAATTCTCTGATTATATTTACATTGCACCGGTTTGGTTTGAGTGCGATCTGTTATTAGAACCAAATGTTATTGTTGGACCACCAAGGTTTGTTTCAGCTCGACCGTTTCCTTCAGTCCTGTCCTCGTTAAAGCAAAAGAATGGAGCTAACATACAGGTATGCATACAGTGTATATACAGCAGCTACATATAACAATAAGCCACGAAGCCATCTCTTCTGACCTATGACACCTCTGCTCTCTGGATAGTTTCTCCTTTTCAGACCGTTTTCTGTAAACCCCTGACATGGCTGTGCAGGAAACTTGAGCTGGTCACCTTCACCATGTCTACTGACTGATTAGATATTTGTGTTCACAAGCAGCCACTGAGTGGATTCTGTCACGACGGTGGGTGCTCTGATTAAACGTGGTCAAACCTTCAAATAACGAGGCCAGCATATGCGCAAGCAATCCTCATGAGCCAAAAGCTCAGGCTTCAAGCTTTTTTCTACTCTTGGCTCTGTGTGACATCAGTGAGAGGGGCTCGCCAGTTTATTCGAACAGCGGACGGACCAAGAGGAGCTGTCTTGAGATTTTTAATTCAAGTCTTGAGAGAAGCGAGAGGAATTGTTGACTGTTTTAATATGCTATCTGTTTAATGTGCATATGTCTTGCAGGGTCAGTGTAGCAACGCAGAACTCAAACCACCACAATGCTTAAAGATAGCCTGAAAGAGCTGTCAGTATGGTTAGATCCACTTAATCCTCTTAAGGTAATGAGCAGAGGTGGTGATGACATCTTAAAACATTCACAATACTTCAGAATTCAGATTTTGGTGCATTCTCTTTGTGTTTATCGTCCTGCGTGGGTCCTGGTTTGGATTAGTGAAATAAAAGTCTCGACAAAAGAAATATGCACGATTTTTTCTTTTTTAGTTTCCATCCCTCAGAGGAGCACATTAGCAGCACATGTCTTTCTATCATTCTTTCTCACTCTTTCTTTCTTTCCTTTCCACTCTTCCTCCAGAGAACCGCCAATCCAGCGAGCAAGCAGGGAATCGATGCCCTGATACACGATTCAGCCTAATGAGGATCAGAAACATCTTAATAAAGACCCATAATCCACCACTTAATCCCTCATTACAGAATCATCTGCATTCTCTAGTCCTGCTCCGTACCGCCGCAGTGACGGCACATTCTGGTCTATTGTTCTGCTTCGCCTCATCTCTCACCCAGGGCTACGTCTCCCTTTGTCTCCCTTCGGTGTCAGTTATATTTGATCTGCTCTCATTAGCCTTTCAGACGAGGGCCTGAAAATAGTGCTTTTGTGAGCACTTCCATGCTATCTCTTGTCTGAAATGGAAAATGAGACATATGCTTAATTAGGAAAGGATGGACTGGGACCTGCCGTCCGACAGCGAGATAGGAAGTGCATTGTGTGGAAGAAGTGCTGTGACCGATACTGTTAAAGGACACGCTTTCCAGGCAGCGTCCGTGTCGGTAATTATGACTTCTGAGAACGTGAAAATGACTGTGAAGTGGGACAGATGGATTAACGCTGAGCCCTGGAGACAGCCAGAGTTGGTGTTTTGCTTTAGTGCAGCATTAACACAAAAGTTAGAAGAGTTTTACGCAAGTTTATACTTCTTGCTGTAAGAAGCTGCTTTCGGCTCTGAGATAGTGTACACGTGTCAATCCTCTAATGATCTAAAGAACGATTATTCAAGCTTCTTGCCATAAACATGTTTCTCTATCTTCTGAACCATCACCAATTCATGCGTGACAGTTTTCATGTGGACCAGACATATTTTAACTTTAAGAGCGTGCGTACAGTGTCCTCTCACCACCCACGCAGATGTTTTCAGTTTCACGGATGCAAAATGTAAAAATAAACAAATAAAACTATATGAACCATACCCAGTTAAAATTTTAATATTTATGTAATTATTATTAATTATTAAGACATTGTTCCGCTCTGCAGAAGGCAGGAACAGCGATGACAGAGCCAAGCGCAGGATGCAGAGGAGTAACAAAAAGATGATGAAAAGTCCAAAACTGAAGAGTTTAGAACATTTGAAAACTATACGTAGAAAGATTTACAGGTGCGAACACGGAACAGGTAGAAACGATTAAGACAGAACAGACGGACCCAAAATGAGGAACCTCAGACAGATGAAGACAGCACACAGGTGGAAACAATCGGGGAATGGGAGGGATGTTAACGAGAGGAAGTGAAGACACAGGAGACACATCAGTGAGTACCAAAATAAAACAGGTGGCGGAAACAAGGGAGATAAGGGTCAAAACACACAGAGATGAAGACAAGGAACTACAGAAGGCACAAGAAAAAGTGAAAACACAAGAAATGGACAACAAGTCAAGACGAGGCTCAAAACTAAACCGGAAAGCGGGACCGTAACTCCCTGGGTTTGTATTTTACTGTTCTCGCATAAAAAGTAAATAACTGTACAAATCATAAATGACCAATTCACTGCTCATCCCGGCGGTCGCACTGAGAATCAAAACTTACAGTAAACTGTGTTGATCCAAGTCTCTCCAGGCTCAGGATATCTTTCCGTTATCTGGATCCTCTCACCCTAACACTGGTTATCAGGGTAAGCGGTCACACGGTGCTGGTTATCAGCTGACTGACATTTTGTAACCCGGGGTTACAAAAAGACAGGAAGTCAAGACACAAGGGACACAAAAGTCATCTCAAAGTAACAAGAGCCAAAGGGCCCGTGAAAACTGCGCCTATTTGACAAAACTACAATAAGTAAACAAATGTGGCATCAATGCAACATTGCTCATAACAGTTTCATTTGTTGAGCTCTTGCCTTTATGTGTGTACAGTTAAGCATCATGCTGGCATGAGTCCTGCAGATGGGAATTGTTATTATGAAGATGCCAAGTAAAAATGATTTGCCCCAGGCACACTAACAGCTTGCATGGAGACAAACATGCAGTACTCCAATTTAGACCAACAAAGGGGGTTAATATGGACGTGTGCGTCAAGAGAAAAAGCGAAATCTTACTTCCTTTAGGTGAAACTGTGAGATGATCCTCGAGAGGGTCGGATAATTAGACCCACGAAGGTGTGGAGAGGGCTGATTCTTAACTTGTGCTACCCCTCCCTCATTATTACTCTGCGTGCTGAGGTGATAGGAGGTGGAGGGGGATAAAACAAAACAAATAAAACTCATTAAAGGCGCCTGTGTGGCTACAAATTCCCCTCTGCAACGTGTTAACACTCCACAGACGTCAATAGCTCCGGTCAGAGGAATCATCGTTATTCTGCCTCGGTATGAACTCAGATCAAAGCCTCGTATGGTTCATTGTCTTTTAACCTGAGGCAGGATTCTCAAAATCAGAGCCCCTTGTTTGGCAGGTTTCCATTTTTCCCTCCCCGATTAAAGCCTGTGGAGACCGAGAAAATCACTCTGCACAGCAAATCCTGAGTTGGAAAAAAAAAAAATCTAAATGATTTCTTCAACGATGCACCCGTGGCATTTTGTTCTTGTAAAGAATGGAGTTCATTTTTGATGATGCAAAATAGATGAGGGCTCTTTGTAGTTGCATAAAAAAAACTTGCTAAATCCTCAAGGAAAGTTGTTTTCCATGTACAGTGACAACATCGGCGTGAAGCAGCCACAGGCCTCATTTTCCCCATGTTTATACAGCTATGCACTTTGTGTACAGCTTCAAAGGTTAGATGAGGATTGGAAGCATGGTAATGTAAGCATTTAGCTCAAAGAGAAGCGATGCACTTGGACTGTTTAGCCGGTGAGACAACTTTTGAATGAATTGTCTTTGAATGTGACGCTAACATCAGGTCCACCACAAGAGCCTCCGATTCTTCATCTGGTGCAACCAACATGTCTAAATTTGGACTTTGTGGTATTAGTAGTATAATTAGCAAATGTTAACAAACCAATGGCGGGAATGGTTATATATTCATGTCAGTTACATGTAACTATTCGTGCTGTATTGATATTGATGTGAAACTTTAACTTGTGTTGAGAATATTTTTCTTTTTAATTACATTTTCTGTTACTTCTATATAAAAAAAAACTGTACCTGACTCTCAGGTTGTTTCCACCACTTTAATGAGTGAACAGCGAGTCGGAGCTTGAATCCCGACCAGCTGTGATCTTTTGTCCCAACATGTAAGGTGTAACCCACACCAATCTCCTGTCCCATTTCACACACACTTGAGTCAGCTCCTCTGGGTCTTCTCCCAAATGACCCCGCTGCTCTTACCTGAAGTGTAGCGTGTCATTTTTCCTCCTCAGGTATGATGGCCTCATCGTGCCTTGACAGCTTGATCCCACCTGTACAAAAAGCTCCATTTGCTGCGGCTCACACATCCTGTTTAGCCTGTTAGCAAGAGAGGCAGGTGCAGGGGTTTCGTCCTCGGGGCAGTGAACAGCTGTGACAACTGTAACTGCTATCTCACACACACACACACACACACACACACACACACACACACACACAGAATGTGTGCCAACAAACATGCTGTTCATTGATCACGCGTGATAGCATCTCCAGCTAACAGACAGCAGGCACACGTTACGGGCCTCAGGCACATTACTGCAGGTGTGATCATGAAACCCAACTCTACAAAGAAGGGATTGCAGTTTTCCTGCACTGAAGTACAAGTAAAAGTAAAACTACACAGTAGAATTTCTATTGTTTGCTGCAGAGTTAAAAGCTGAGTGGGTGCCTTAACCTTCTACAGTTGAAAGAACTAACGAGAGGGCGGAGGGAATTTTCTCACAATATGGTGAAAAATAGTTTTCTACTGCAGTTGCTGAATTCTGTAATCAAATCACAGTTACAAAGTAATGAGATGTTTCCTTCAAGAGCATTCATCTTGCAGCCAACCTTGGTAGACGTCAACAGCAACTGGATCTGTGACTGGTTTTGTTAATTTTGGCTTTTCACCTTCCAAACGGGATCTTTTTAAAGCATTCAAAGGTATTTTGCACAATGGCAAGAGCTCAGGGAGGACTGTTTCCTGTTTCAACTTCACAGTGTCATTGTTCCAAAAAAACCAAAAAAAAAACAGACTCATGACCTCGAGCTCCTTCAGCACCTGCTCACTGGTTGGGTGCGAGCCACAGCAGGTGGGGCATGGATGACCAGGGGGAAGATATGATGTGAAACTACGCTGCATTTTCTTAGGTGAAATAAATACTTCTGTAATGCTTCTGAGAATTCAGCTCCTGAGGTGAGGCATGCCAGAAAAAGCCTGACACCTCTGATCTGTGGGATGAGCGGGATAGGCCTCAATTCCAATATGACTGCTTGACCTCAGCCATGCTCTTGAAGACCGGGAATGGGAGCAAATCCCAGCAGTCACTTTACCAAAGCTTGCTAAACGCTTGGCCAGAAAAACAGAGGCGGGGCCTGGGGTTACAGAACTGTTTCACAATAATAATTATAATAACTTATGTGAGGGGAAAGGGACTTTAAAAGGTAATGCTACATGCAGAAAATGTCTCCTGTGAGTGCTTTTCTTTTGTATTACAAGGTGATAACTACACATAATGTGACACATAATATGGCTCTGATCACCTGTTAAATAGTGAAATTAATGATAAATTTCAGTTTGAAAGTAACTTGTAACTGAAGACGTGACACGAGATTAGTGAAGAAAAAATGTATTTCCAGTTCAAATGTCAGGCACACGCTCAAAGTGGCATGAAAATAAAAATAATCCGGTAAAGTGAATAAATGCATTTACCTGTTGTTAATGGGAATATCAAATCTAAATCAACACATTTGCAGCAACTGTAACAAAAGACAAATTAATGTTTGGTTCATTATTTCATAATAATCATTTAGTAATTCAGTCTGTAAAAAAATACCCAAAATCATGATTTCAGCTCAGAATAAATGCATGGAAATCACAGTGGACCTGATCTATAAAGTTCTATAAAAACTGCAGCATTTTTTCTTTGACTTGGACTTTGCTCAGAGTTATCCAAGATTTTTTTTTTTTTCTAAAGTGCCAAGGCCTCCCTAACTTCCTGGGCATCTCCTCCTCTGTTTCCAGCCATCGCTGATAACGGCTCGGCTCTGGAGCAGGAATGTGGGCTCTGGCGCTGTCTGTTTCCCTCTGAGTGTTTGTCCAGGTTGGCTTTGACCGCATGTTTGTTGCAGTTGGAAGGACTGGGAGAGACACAAACACTGGGCTCTGGTCTGTTGTAACACCAGATGCCCAGGAAGTGGTGGATAGAGAGTGGATGTGGGAGTAATGGGACAGAGCTGAGACTATTGTGCTCTAATGGATAACACACACACACACACACACACACACACACCCTACACTGGTTAGCAGTATTGGGGTCGAACACTGAAATCTGCCCTCTGACCTTATAATGGAGCCACAGGTTAGTTAAAGCTTCAAGAAAACATTATTTGTTTTGTTTTGTTTTGTTTTGTTTTGTTTTGTTTTGTTTTGTTTTGTTTTGTTTTGTTTTGTTTTGTTTTGTTTTGTTTTGTTTTGTTTTGTTTTGTTTTGTTTTGTTTTGATCATAATGATTGATGATGAACATATAAAAGAGAACAAGCACATTTTTCAGATGAGTTACTGTCTATTTTTTACCTTACACATGGTTACATTTCTTCAATATTAAAGTCTCTAAATTGTTTTTGACCTTTGAACTTGTTTCAGTTGATATTTGACAACAATAAACAGCAGTAAACACAATATAGGGATATAATATCACAATCTGACACAGAGCAAAATTATTATTGATTTAAGATTCAGGCCACCATTGGAATCCAAGTCCAACACTATTTATACTTTAATCTGAGTCATCGACTATTATCTGTTGTGTTTTCTGCTTAACATCCTGTTACGTGTCTGTGGCTGCTGCGTGGTGAGTCTGCAGAGATCTTTCAGTAAAAATAGATGTCAGCAGTGTTTGAAAACATGGTTCATAGGGACAGCATAAAACAGCATAACTGACAGATGCTAAAATGCTTCTTATAACTAAAGGAAACCGAGTGAGGTGATCCTGATTTCAGGTCATTCTTTATATAGAAATATTAATTTTACAATATAAGCTCTTTGAGTTGCCATTTCTTTTTGCTTTGGACCTGGACCTGCATGTTCATTTTGTTCAAATGAGGACCTCTTCGTGACCCGAGAGACTGCCTCGTCTGGTTCACCTCTGGCCTTTGTGACCCGTGGAAAAACTTTTGACACCAGTACCCAGGTACATTTTTGGATAAAATGTTTCAACTTCCAAGGCGTCGCTGGAGCCAAAAATATTTTTGAACTTCCATTAGTCATGCAACATTTCCACAGCAGTGAACTCGAGTTAAGGATTAAATGTGTTTTAGTGTCTAGACATTGCCTTTAAGCCTTTCCGTGACCTCATGAGGTGCCCTCTAATAACACAAAGCAGACCTTTGACTTTGGCCAGGCTTTTCTTTTCAATGTGGAAAGCTTCACTTTAGCCAGTAAATTAGCAGCCATGTTGTAAGTCAGATGCTGCAGATTTGACCTCAGGCAGTTGTGGTGTGAAGATGCTGATGGGCCCCTAACGACCTCCAGCGACCCCTGACCTGAGCCCAGGCCCTTTAATGCAACCAGCATATCAGTCCCATATGGTGATTCAGGGAGAGGCCACTTAAAGTCATTTAATGAGGGCTCTGCTTACGTCCGGATAAGCGGAACATACCAAACCTTATGAGCACATTTTCATGTTTGAGAGGGTTTGCACCAGTCAAACACTTGTTATGCATCTTATCTGTGCCCTCAGTCACACACTGCCAGATTATCAGTATCTTGCGTGGGCCATGCTGTTGACACAGCTGCAGTCTGGGCGTAAACGAACGTGTTCAGGATGCACCTCGCTGCTGCCCGCCAGCCCAGCAGCTTCACAAAAAAACACAGAGACTGGAAAGATTGTCTTCCACATGCATGCCCAGTGTGTGAAACCAGACTTTGTAACTTTCTTTGACCTGAAAAGGAAAATGTCACTGACTTTATGATCACTATTGTGTCAGAGGTGTGACCATTTTCAGAACATCTGAAAAACAGCTTCTAGTTTTCAGCAGAACAGCTCTCGTTTTTATTTGGTTTTTATCAAATATAGTTTAATATGTAATAGGCAACATTGTGCTGAGCACAAATACGCTCCATATGTTTGTGAAATATAATGCATTCATTATCATTAAACTCGTCACATTCTGATAAAAATGCAAATCTAATTAGCAACCATTAAATATTAGAAATGGAAGCCTTTTGTATAAAGTTCAAAAAGTGAATCCATATATATGGATTTGAATGACCAATAATTTTAACTTAAGTAAAGCTATCAGCTCTGCAGCTGTCAACACAACTGGCACCCGTGTCTTTTGAGTCAATACCAATCTTGGCCAGGAGGGGACAGTGGCACCATTACTCCATCCATTACTGGCTTCGTACAAGGTGTTTCTCCAGTCCTGCAGAGCACTCTGACCAGATCTCGTTCACAAAGTCTGAAACGTCTGAAAATTAACCTGACTCGTGAGTCAACTCTGACCTTCAGTCGACAACAGATCGGAGACCCCGCTGGGATCTTTCTCCTTTGCTCCGGTATCTTCGAGTGCCAGGAAAGCTCTGCCCTGTAGGCAGATAGGGGGAGAGGAAGGCACCGTGGTGTGTAAACTGCCCTTTGTCTAGCCCTTTACCTTGTCCTTCAGCTGAGCTCACAGATTCAGCTTTGTGTCAGTGTGGGCTGTAATGTACCCAGAGACAATGGTATCAGATTGGTGCTCCTCAGGGACAAATGCTGTGAGATCTATATTTAACACCTTATATCCATGTGTTGTTTTTCAGAGGAGCATACGGTTGTGTGTAGTGTATGCATAGATGCGGGGCTGGTGGATGAGAGGACATCCTCTCTGAAAAAATGCAACAGGTGCCACAAGGGCGGGATCCCCCCCCCAAGGACCGATGGGGATGAGCTCTCCCTGTGTGGTCCACAGTTGAGTGAAGAAGCTGAGGGAGATGTAGTGTGGAGAAAATGCGTACCAATCACGGCAACATTTTATTTTCATGTGAAAGTTGAATTTGCTTGTTAGTGTGAATTTAGATCAAAAGTAATTCGAAGATCAGGGGCTCGTACAGCTAAGCTACATTTAATATCAAAAGTCTGTTAACTGGGGAGTAATCAAAAACTATTTCCTCCAGCCCCCCTTTCTCCTCTCATCTCTTCCACTTTGATTAATACCCCCGAAGATCATCATTAGTTGACAGCTGGTTGAAACATCAACCTGAGGGTCAGCGCCTTCCTGTAGTATCACTCAACAAACAACTTTCACATTAGTTGCTTAACAGTTGCTTGACATCAGTCCTTTGGCAAACAGTCTCCACTCAAGGTTCTCTTAGTTGCTTCGTTTTGGTCATTTTTAACCATCAGACAATCCATCTGAGTTATAAATCGAACTAAATCAAACTTTATTGTGAGCACTTGCAGGGCTTCCCTTGAGCTTGATCATTGGATGAGGTAAGAAGAAAAAAATGAGCCACCTGCTCAAGTCTCAGACATTCCAGTACGATACAAATCTTATTGATTAAGCAATAAATGACTATTAGTGTGTTATTAATTTTACATGTTTGACTATTAAAGAAATGCCATTCACGTGCTAGAAGGATAGTTTCCGTCAGGACGTGAATGTGTCTGTCCCTTCGCAGCGGATCTGAGGTCATCTCCTGTTTGTTATTCCCAGAGCTCACATCTTGAATGGCCAGGCATTTGTTTTCCAGCCATCCAGGAAGTCCCTGCTTAATTTGTTATGCCTTCATCACCTCCGCTCCTTTTCTTTCTAATTCCCATTTAAAAAAACCTGTCCCAAAGAGAACTCGCACTTATCACTCTGGGATTTTAAAGATGTTTATGTACAGATCATCAGAAGCCCCAAAGCGAGCCGCCTGCTGGTGTTCAAACCCGGAGATCTGGTCCCTCGGTGAGGCGTCGGGGGTCGCGCTCCTGCTGCCATGTTTGATGGGCGTCAGCAGCCACTCGCGGGGCTTCAAAGGGTAACGTGGCGGCTACAGATGTGGGATTCCTCACAGGGTCCTAATCTGTTCAGAGAAGGGAGGCATCCAATCCGGATCTTTTTCATCTAGCTGCGCAGAGATGGGGCTTTTTCCAAGAGGCCTGCTGTAATACAGTGCATTAGTGAGATAAAGGCCTCTCCTCACAGCTGTCTCATGCTGACAGACTCTTGGAAAAACTGATCTTTTCATTCTCTTCTGCTGTATCTCCTCTTCAGGTCTCTGTCTTTGCAGCCTCGCAGCTCCTTTCAAACTTAAGCTCGGCCTTCTTTTTACCCATAAATCTCTCTTAACATTGGTCTCCTTGTGGCTGTGGTTCATAACACAGTTCACGTCACTGCAAAGCCTCAAAGATTTCTCCAGTTTTTCCCAGACAAAACACAATGAAACCGCAGTCTCTGGATTTCTACTTTAAAACTAAAATTGCCTTCATTTTTTTTTATTAATAATAAATTTAATACATAATCTGCTTGTTTAGAGCATAAACACAACTACAAATCCTCATAAAAAAGTCACATTCATGTCACACTTTTACACTGGTAAGAGTTTGTTCAGAAGCGTCTCAGTTTAGGTTTAAAGAGAGACCGCGGTACGCATCAGAGGAGCTGCTTCATTAAGATTAGAAGCCCTTTGACACAATGCACAGTTATGAAAACTGTAAGCGTTGCGATTATGAGTTTCTGCTCAATCGCTTCCTGTTTTGGCATTTCTGTTTGTCTTCACTGACTATCATTGTGAAATGGGAAAAACCCTAAACATCCATCACCTCCGTCACAAAAAAAGAAAAAAGCCTGGAAACTTTTTTTCCCTTCATTTCTCTTTTACAGTCAAAACAGCACCGAAGGATTCAACCAGTACGTGATTTGAACCATTTGAGCTGTGAGGAATGATGCTTTCGAACTATTCAGTTCCGACTCCACCTGTGCATCCCCATCCATCCAGCTCGAGCTCCTCTTCATTGTGATGCTTGGGCTTTATGACAGCATCACTTCACTTCCTCTTTCAAGACCTCCTTCAATCCCGTTTGCGCAGAAAAACAGACATAAATCAATTGCAGCTGGACTTTCCAATATTTCCAGTGTTTGTTGTCTTAACTTCACAGTCTGCAGAAAAAAAAACTATGACAGAAATATTTATTGAACAGTTTCTGATGCATTAACTGAAAATTTTGCCCCAAATCCTCGTCCAGCAAACCTCTGGGTCATGAGGGGGAAACTCCCACTCAGTCCAGCCACACGCGCTCAAGGATGCAACCTGCCCGCTCAGCCAGTGAACTTTGCCCCCTCGGTGATGCTGGGGGCTTTCTCCTCCTTTAGATCGACGGTCTCTTCTAAACCTGGTGGAGTTTTTATCAGAAGTCTCTTCGACTCGGCACCTGGGTCCTCTCTGCACCTCACTCCAAGATGACGACAGTCCTCTTAATTTTACATTTCAACGTAAAATGTTCTGAAATTGTCAGTTTAAGATGCAGTTTAGGGCTAAAAATCAAACTAAACAACTTACAGACAAAATAAAGAGCACATAAACACAGACCCTTGGGTTTCTGTTCAAGTTTGACTTTTTGTTTTTATTTTTGGATTCTTGTGTTTATACCTTATTATCTATACCTTATTGTATTCTTTTCTTTAGGATATTTATGATTATAGTCCTGGTTTATTCTCTAGGTTTTCTTGGTTTTAGGTTTGCTGTTGTCTGCAGTCTCCTTTCTGTTCATGGTTGTAGTTTTGTTTCTATTTTATTCCTTGAGTTTCACTTTATGCCTGCCTCCCCTGTTTTTTCCTTTGTAAGTCTCTGTCTCATGTTAGGCACTATCGTGTTCCTGTTTTATTTTGGTAGACTTCTGTTTGGTTTGCTTTGGTTTTACTTTTACTTCCCCTGTCTCACCTCTGATTAGTTTCAACTGCGTTTCCACTCCTCCCTGATTGCTCTCAGTTTCTTGTTGTCGTACTGCTACCTTCACTGTGGCCTCAGCCTATTTGTCTCCAGCTCCTTCCTAGTATTTTCCTAGTATTCCTAGTTCCCTAGTTATCCTCGTGTTTTCTTTTGTTATCTGTAGACTAATATCAGCCTAGATAAACAGCTTGCTTCTTGTTTGCACTCCAACGTGACAGCAGTCCTCTTAATCTAAATATTACCGGAAAAGTTTCACTTGCCAAACCCTTAAATTGTGAATTAAAGATACATTTCATTTCCGAGGGTAACCCGACCTCTACAATGAGTTTTTAGCAAGAATTTAGTGTTTAGAAAATACAGTGTAAGTAGTCCATCTTACAGTGAAGCTGAATAGAAAAATTAAAAATAAGATATTTAGGATCCATTCCTTCAACACAAAATCTCCTCTGACTGGACAAGTAGCGATGGTGGTACTTATTCCTGTGACTGGACTGGCTTGTTTGTGCCTACAGAGTAAAAGAAGGCAGAGCGGCGGTTTCTGATTATCCCATCTTCAGTCGAATTGTAGCAGACAAACCGGAACATGGAGCAGAGGACATCCAGTCTAGGGAGGAAGGGAGGCAGAGATGAAGGGAGGGAGGCCGGGCCCCAGACATCACATCTGCCACCACTACTCCCCAGGGGCCTACAGGGCATGGGAACTTCACGCATCTACACCCAACCCTCCCCCCACTCTGGTCCCTCCACTGAACGGGGACCCACTGTGGCTGACTGGGACCCCTGCTCCTCTAACTCATTTCCCTGATTCCATCATGCTGCAGTGTTTATGCTCTTCCTGCCTCCTAATCATTGTCTTTTTCTGTCTTTCTCTATGTGCCTCCACCACCCTCAGTCTTATCAGTCATTCAGCATCCTCCGCAGATGTTTGTAAAGTCCCGGCTTCATTTACGCTTGTACGCAACCAGCTCCATGTACGCATTGCCTTGCGGAGGCATTACGTGCAGTCTTCCGATGAATGTGCACGTATATGTGATCGAACTCTTCCTGGTTTTACTGAATTTGACATCACTTTATCGAGTTAGGCTGTGAACACAACAGTGGAATTATCTCAGACACTCAGTGCTTGTGTTCAGACTGCTCTGTGCTTATTTATTGTCACCCTTCGGTCATTCATATTGTTTCCCATTTGCTTTAGTCAGGCAGTTGTAGATGTGAACATCTGTAAACATCCTAAAATGATTATTTTATAATTCAATCATTATCATTGCACTGGAAAAAATGAATTGTATTGCTATCAAGCTCTTTTTTAATCTAGAAGTCAGAAGAGGTGACATATTAGCTAGCAGCATGAAATCATTGAATTTTTAACAGATGTTTTTCTTCTGAAGACAAACTTCAGACATCTGAATGGATTTGCTTCACAGAGCCGTTTCCTTCTTGATCTTTGCTGTAAGTTCTCAATAAATGATCAAAGACAGACGTCACCAACGTGATATTATCAGTTTGTTACTGCACTCGTCTTATGAAGCCTCGTGTTTTGTATTTTGGCCATTTTCCTCCATCCGTCCATCTGTCTGCCCATTATGGTACAGCAGTTGTGTTCATTTGTTTGGGTATTTGTGCTAATCTATTATTATTATTATTAATCTCTGCCTCTCTTCCACAGCGTGTCTTTTGTCCTGTTTCTCCCCTCACCCCCAACCGGTCACAAGGAATCACTGCCCCTCCCTGAACCCGGTTCTGCCGGAGGTTTCTTCCTGTTGAAAGGGAGTTTTTCCTTCCCACTGTCGCCAAGTGCTTGCACATAAGGAGTCATTTTGATTGTTGGGGTTTCTCTGTAATTATTGTAGGGTCTTTACCATACATTATAAAGCACCTTGAGGCGACTGTTGTGATTTGGTGCTATTTAAATAAAACTGAACTGAATTGCAAACATGCTTGCGTACAGTATGTAGCTCAGAGGCTGAAACAAAGAAGGAAGCAACACCATAAATTGATGCTATGTTTCTGCAAAAGTTTTTAACTGGCTTCTTTACAAATGCACCCAACAAACTGAACAAATATTATGGATATTTCAGCATAAATTGGTATGACTGCACCCCAAGATTCCTTCACAGTTACACAGGGATTACATGGTTTCACTATCACTTGCAAACAAAACGGCTATTTGTGTCACAGTGTTGCATTTACATCCCAGTTTTGACAGACAAGGTTACCATGCCACATTATCTCCTCTCGCTTTGCGTGCCTAGAGTAATATAGCACTTAAACCCCTGCCAACTGTTAACAATGGCATGCTGTGTGTGTAAAGACCTCTGTGGAGGCCTTCTGTGAGTGTGTGCGCACACGCATGTGCGGCAGCTGCATGTACGTCTTCCAGTCGGCGGGCAGAACTGAGCAGCCGGCTGCTCCCAAAGCTCACAGCAGTACAGCAGGCTTCACAAGTTTACAGCTAGCTGCTGCCCTTCTTTTAGACTATGTCAATATTTTTGCAACAATGCGTGTTCCAGATGCTTCAGCCAAAAATATCAGTATAATGTGGGATGGATACGCTGATGTGTGATGGGCAAACTTTGATGTTTTATAACGCTTATCGAAGAAAACGTATTAACTTATTAAAATTGTGAGAAAACATAAATATATTATCAACTTGTTACAGCTCAGGGAAAGTTCTTGAGTGGCTGACTGTAAAACAGTAAACCCAGTAGGGCTGCACTGAGGAAAACCAGCAAATCTAAAAAGACAGCCAGAGTAAACCAAAGGCAGCAGCGAGCGAACACAGTGGGTGACTCAGAGGAAAACAGGTGAGAGATTAGACAAAGAGCAGGGAGAGGGGGAATAGGGCCCAGGTGAACTTAGACGAGAGAACAAAGGAGGCGAGTAAAAACAAGGAACAAGGAACTAACCTTCAAAATAAAACAGGAAGTTAACTGAAAGAATAAACTCCCACAGACCAAACAATGAAACACACTGCAAAACAAAAGGAAGAGATCACTAATGATTACAACAGATAATTGCAAAGGCTGCGACACAACTTTCTGTAAAGAACACTCTTTTAAGGGAGACAGAAAGCATGAAGTTAAGAGACAGTAGAGACGTTTCAGGCTGACTGGATGTAAAGTCATTTGATTTTACAAAAGGAAACCTTTCTGCTTTACCCTGACCAATTAGTTAAGTTTACTTAGCTGCTAATGTTCTCATGCAAACTAAAACAAACAAACTAAAATAGGACAAAGAGTATATTTGTGTGAGATGCATCCATCCGGTTTCATATAAGACTCAAAATAAGCTTGCAGCTAGAGGTTTCTTCTTCTTTTTTTTAATCGCAGCTGAAGTTCCTTTATTATTTTTATCCAAATCTGCTTTACTTATAAATTTTTGATGAGTTGCCCTTTTATACTTTGTCACACCTTTACTGTAAATCTGCAGCCCCAACGATGCGTACTGCTAGCAAGGCCATCACAGCTGATCTTTCATAAAGAGTATTATGTTTCTTCTCGGACCCACAACAAGCCAACATCAGGCGGACGA
Organism: Pterophyllum scalare; assembly: GCA_024447675.2. NCBI lineage: Eukaryota > Metazoa > Chordata > Actinopteri > Cichliformes > Cichlidae > Pterophyllum > Pterophyllum scalare. The sequence continues at coordinate 177,704 of JAMQGT020014077.1, forward strand.
CACATACTTGACCTGCGCTCAGGTTTCATCCATGACACCACAGAGGAATTAAACAGTCAATGCCTCACATGCCAAAGTGTGTTGTGTCACATACATGCCTGTGTCCAGTGCAGCCCCCTGTGATTCGATTCCAGCAACAGGCCCGGGTGTTTGCTTAGATTGTTTTTTCAGTCAGTCTGAGATTTATGATGCTTACAGGTTCAGTACATGATCACAGCAAAGCCAATTAACTGTCAGATGCTTTTTTATTTTGTTTGAAAAGTCTGGCACATGCACTTATGTACATTCAGGATACCAAAAACAAACCAGGAGCCTGTAACGCAGAGCTCCACCGAAAGGGTCGTATCCAAATAACCAACCTGTTTGCTGGAAGAAGAAGAGTAAGGTGCTTTACATAATCGGTATAACTGCCAGAAAATCTATCAGTGGATTTTTTTTCTACACCAGAAAACTCCACATGCCACAGCGCAGTGCATGTAGGATTTCACTACATGTGGTCATATTTACCTTTGAGTTCAAGCCTATTCTTGGTCTGAGGCAGTTGTCTTGAATATTTTCCAGAGTTTTCATTTGTATCTATGAGATGGATTGTCAGAAAAATTTCAATGACTCTGTACAGTCCTGTGAAAACCTAAGTACAGAATTAAGAGGGTAGGCAGCAGTCAGGTGCTGCTAATTCAGTGTGTAGCACTATGTGTTTCAAAGGACATTGAGAAAAACAATAGGAAAATGGACTAGAGTGAAATATCTTACCCACCCCCCATTTAAAATTAATCAACTAAGGACTTTCTTAAAACATGTTGAAGATCACTCAGTGCCTTCATGCAGTTGTGTTCACTGTGTAATTCTGTTTTACTTGGGTGAAGTGTCTGTTCAACAGAGGGCGCTGTGGGCACGAGGAACCTGTTGGGACTAGCAGAATAAGATGCTCTGTAGCCAATGTCAGTGTAAGCAATGCCGATTAACACAGGTGCTTACTGTCGTGTCCTGTTCTGTGTTTCACAGGTAAGGTATTCAGTAATCTCAGTAAAGATGATAGGAACTGAAATAACAACATGTAAAGCCTTAGACTGACTGTGCTAAGAGGATGGCTGTGAAATAAGTGTAACGGTGATTTTGGGATGTTATAGTGTGAATGCTAACACCGCTAACGCTAGCGCCGCTAATGCTAACATCGCTAAGGCCGATGCTCACAGCGCCAATGCCAATCACACTAATTAGAGTGAAAGTGAGTGAGGAAATGCGTGATGAGACACGGTCGGGAATGGAGACATTAATGACTGTTTAAATGAGCCGTGTGAACTCGCATATAGAGAAATGTTGTATATTGTTATCTGTGCATGATTGGGGGAGGCTGAAGATAATTACGAGCTGTAGTACAGCCCGCGCTTGTAGCGGTTTTGACCAATCATAGGCCAGAGAGACAGGACGCTGATTCCTGCATATCAGTAAAGATAGGAGCCCAGAAAGGGAATCCTCAATATATGTTGATGTTTTGAAAATAAGAGCTTGTATTTAATACTGTTTAAGACGGTTACAAAGGAACAATTGTGTTAAGTAGAAGGGATGATAAAGATGAATAAGAGGATTGTTATTTAACCCTTGTATTATGTTGAGAAAAAAATACAGTCATTATGTTACGGGTCATTTTTACCCATACTGTTTAAATCCACTCAAAACAGTCAAAAATGTAGTTAAATCAATAAGAACTTTTCTTTAGATTATAGAAACATTTAGAAGAGATGACAACACTATATTAAAGAACTCCTGATTTCAATTCTTCCCTCTTTACAAACACTCGGGTTTTCAGTGTTCCCCACATGATGGACAGAATGTGACTGTGTGCTTCCTGCAGATGTACTTCTTGCACCTCACACAACAGGTACTTGTTTGTCCCTCCCAAGATGACATTAAATCTTGGCATCTTTTGAGTTTCTTTTCACCTGTATCCAAAGGATCCATTGTGGGATGGTCAGATGCGCTGCCCTGGACCTTGACGATTATAGCTGCACCTGCTGGGGATCGAGCTGACCTGGCCTGGTCCTGGATCTTGGGAGTGACGAGAGCTTTGCCTAGTTCTTCCAGGAAAAGTCAACGTTGGTACAGTTTTCTGGCATTCCACTGCTGGTTGATCTCAATCCACAGCACATAGGCACTGTAAGCAGACACATTCACAATGTGGGAGAAAACCTCCAATGGCCAACAGGCAGTCCAGCACTGGCAGCTATATGTTGCTGTGACTTTGTCAAGATTGTCAACTCCTCCTTTGGTGGAGTTATAATCCAGGATCATTTGCAGTTTCACTGGAAAATAACTGGATTTTGCATCACAGACTGCCTATATTTTGATGCCATATTTTGCAGGCTTGTTTGGCATATACTGTCAGAAAGGACAGCATCCTCTGAATGGAACGAGATGCTCATCGACAGTAACATGTGGGCCAGGATTATACAATAAAGGCAGGATTTTGACCCATTTATCCCAGACATCTCTGACTGCTGCAAGTTTGTCTCTCTCATGTCAACCAGCTCTGGTGTCACGGTTGTCAAATTGGATCACACGAGAGATCATGTGAAATGTCTCCAAAGACATTGTTGCTTGGAAGATTGGCCTTCCATTATCTTCATACCATAAACTTGCAGTTGCTTCACCCTTTGACATGTATACTCCAGGCAACACCAGAATTCCGATGTAAGCATGCAAGTCATTTGGATCCAGTGACTTCCATTTTTCTTGAAAGACACACCTCCCCTCCAAGTTGGTCATGTCGAGGTTTATCTTCTCTATGGGTGGGGATATGAAGAGCTGAAATGCTGATTCAATATCATCAACAAATCTTGTTGGACCAGGAGTCATTTTGATGATATTAGATAATGAAAGTCTGCCTTGGCTTTGGTGTGGTGAAGTTGGCCATTTTATTTTACCATCTTTAGATGTCCATGTCCCCTCTGTGGATGACGATTGTTGGGTTTCTTGGTTTTCATTTGATGAAGGGACACCAGCAGACTCGTCCTCTGAATCCTCCTCATTGTGGGAAAATTGACAATCTGGATCATCAATAGCATTGTCCTCTGGCTCTGAAGGATCCTCCATCTCTGAAATCTCTTCCTCTACATCACTATCCCAGTTCATAAGCTGCAATAAAGCTTCTTCAGCTGTAAATCGTGTGGAGCACATTTTTAGTGTATTTCTCAAAGAAGGGGAATGGACACAGTGACAAGGACAGGGGAGAGAAAGTCCCCCTTCCACACACACCTGGTTCTGAATGGCTATACACAGGTAGTCAAAATAAAGTATATCAAAAAGACATGTATATTTTGGATTTAAACAGCTATTTTGTGCCTGGGTCAAAATGACCCGCAACATCATCTTTATATACAAACTGTGTGCAGACACTCCACGACACATCAAAGTGTCCAGCACACAGCAGTTCATGACCCTAGATGAGGAAAAGTCACAAAATTTCATGGAAAAAAATTAAGGATAACCTGCAGTTTGGTCGACACAAAAATTGAAATGGGTCAAATTGACCCGAAACATAATACAAGGGTT